>CM055277.1:12391207-12622006 GCA_029237695.1 Conchocele bisecta
GTACGGCCCTGCGGGGTCAGCAAAACAATGATGTATTTGGGTACAATTTGTTTCGGGAAACCCCTATTAGACCATAAAAAAGTGCTTTGGTTCTCAGATATTGCCGCGTCAGAATATTCCCAGCGTGTCAAGCATTATATCGTCATGGAGAAATAAAATTGTACTGTAAATTCACCACATGATCAATACAAACACTACCATACAAAAATATCTTAAATTCAAACATGCATGACGAACAACTGGTGATTTTTCATATAGTAACATATATCGTACTGTATATGCATCTGGCAACTTGAAAAAAATCCAAGACGAACAGCTCAAAGAAAATAAATATATTAAAAAAATTTGCCCTCCCGCGTCACATTCCACAAACCCCGTCTGAGAACCAAAATACTTTGTTATGGCCTTGGTTTCCCAAGACAAAGTGTGTCCCGATATTTCCGGACAAAAGTTTGTCGGCAGCAAAACATGGAACGGACAGAAGAAAGTGATGAAATAGAATAGGAAGAAATAGTTTAATCATAGATTTGTATCGTATTTCTGAGCATAACTGTACAATTATTGGCTGTGGCTGGAGAAATTGGGCTTATGGAATTTGTGACCAGTGGAGCTCCTGATCAAATAACACACTCACGTAGCCTGACAATGATATACAGTCAAACCTGTGTTAAAGATCACCTCCGAATAGCAATCACCTGGCTATAAAGACCACAATTTTGTTGTCCCAATGGCATAATTACTATATAAATGACCCTGCGAATAAAGACCACCTGTGAACAAAGGCCACATGTTTCACTTCCCATGGCTGGCCTTTATACACAGGTTTGATTATATATATTGATTGTTGGAAACATGACAGGAGTTTTATTGAGAGAATGGCAAAAACAGTGCAGATCCTAATCATCAGACTGTGGATCTAAACTGGTTGCAAAACCCGCAAGTCCCATTTCTCAAAGTCACAGCCACGAATGTGACTGTGGCTCGAACAACAGGCATTACGGCCTTTGTAAAATACATACCTATAATGTTGAGTTTACACAGCGGACATGTATGACTGCGGACTAGCCACGGATCCACACATCTCGTATGGAAATAGTGGCCGCAGGGAAGAACTCTCAGTTTCTGTAGAAAGTAAAAGTCAAAGGGTTTAACATCCTAGCAACAGCCGTTTCACTAAACTTTGTACGATCAAGAAGTTTGTAAGTGCAAAATTAGAGTAACAATTACACCGATAGGTGAAGTTGGCAATTGGTTAGTGGATGTGTTCACATGTAATGATGTGTGCATGTAGGAGCACCATGGTAACATTAGTTAACCAGGTTAATGTGCGATACAAGTTAACACTTTCAACCCTAAGGAACTGGAATGGACTGTGATATGCTAATGTTCCGACCAATCCAATGGTCACAAAATGATTTTCAGTTTCGTCCATTTATGAAAAGTGGATGTTTTCGTTCCAAAAAGTGCAGATCCTGATGGAGACGGCTCGTTACGAGCCGTCTCATCTGGATCTGCACTTTTTGCATAAACCGCTATAGCGGGATTTCGGGTTCAAAGGGTTAATGAAACTCTGCGTACAAACAGTTTTACCGTAGACGTTTAGTAGGCGGAAAATGGTAGCATTAGTTAGCCAAGTTCATGTGAAAAGCAAATTAATAACAATCTTCGTACAAACATTTTTATCGTACAAAGTGAAACGGGCCCCTGGTCATATAGAGACGGAATCTCAACTTCAACAAGAGCGTCAAAGGTCACATTCTGCACATAGGCATAGTCAGTAAACAAGGAGAGAAAACTCTCACTGGAAAAGTATCAACAATCAATAGGGCTCTTCCTCTTGCATTGATAAACATGAATACCAAATTTAGTTAAGATATGTAGAGTAGAGCTTGAGTTATTGTGTGGACAAGGATATAAAACGCGAAAGATTCAACAGTTTGAAAATCAAAAAGCTTCTTCCTCTTGCCACGATAAACATGTATGCCAAATTTGGTTAAGATGTGATAAGAATACCTTGAGGTATTGCTTGCACAAGGATAGATGGCAAAAGTTAAAATGGCCGCTGAGGGAAAATTACTAAACAGAAAATTTGCCAATCAATAGAGTTTGAAGGCCAGGTTTCTGTAAAGATTTAAACACAACAACTTAACATTTAAAAAGATAGGTACTTAAATTCATAAAAAATAATTTAAGGTGGAATGTAGCTAATATGTTGTACTGAGGTTTCTGATGTACACCGTTTGATGGTAGTAGCTATTACAGTGAGTGAGATATGGACTTAAACACAAAAACATAACATTGAAAATGACTAAGTAATTGATGCAGAAAAAGTAGGTCACGGTCAAATAAAGGTCATATTGTGTACTGCAGTTTCTGGTGTACACCAATACGGTCTGTTCCACATTTTTCTGTCGACCTACTTTTCGCTATTAACTGCATTAAATCTAAAACATATTTAAATGCAAGTACTTTTTCATTAATAACAAAACTAGATGGCCGAGGCCGAGGCCGATGGCCGAGGCTTTGATAGTATACCGCAAGACTTTAATCAAAAACTTTAACCCGGACGCACGTAATTACGTCCGGGTTAAAGTTTTTGCTACGTACACCAATGTGCTGACTAATTTGCGCTGTCCGCAAGCGGGCGCGCCAAAATCATATTTCTCAATATATATATATTATCCTATGGGAAATTAACATTCTATAATATAGTTAATGTTCATCACAGACGATTGACTGACAATACTCACCTGTTTAGGGTAGTATTTATCTAAGCATATTGCACAATTGTCCGGGCTGGCAGCATGGGTATACCTCTTAATTTTCATCACAGCTAACGCTTTGTATGCGAGGTGTTGCAGTTGACTCTGAAACATGGTAATAGAGCATCTTACATATGAGACAAGCCATGTGATTTTGTACCTAAGAAGATGTGCTATTTTTCGTGAAAAGTATTTACAAAATTTACGATATTTTCCGCGAATGACATCGAAAGTCGACGAAATGTTCAGAGCAAATTCGGAATAGAATTCCGCATTTGCTATGAATATTTTGCCACCTTTCGACGTCATAATTATAAAAAGAATATCACAGTTTCTGTAAATCTTTTTCATGAAAAATCGCAAATTTTTAGGTACAAAATAACATGGCTTGTCTCATATGTGTTCATTTAATACAACATATATTATAACTTACACTGTGGAATAAAATTTTGTTGTTTTGCTGTCTTTTTTTTGTTTTCTTTTCAATGTTCCTCATTAAAAAACATTGTCTGCCAGCACCGAAATATACTGATTCTAAGCCTCTAAAATAGCAGCTAAATACAAACATTAATACAGATTAAAATAAATAGTTTTGTTGTAGATTTGTAAGATAGTTCTGAACCCAATTGTACATATGAGTTTTTCAATATGTACAATTGAGTTCAGAAATATGGTGCAAATTATTTGTTCACCTGTTTCATCACATTCTGCAAATATCTGAGGCCAACAACCATTAACCCTTTCAACACCAAGTAACTTAATAGGATGTTCCATGCCAATGTTTCATGCTATTTCATTAATTTTGTTCATTCAAATTATCCCATTCTTCTAAAAGGGTAATCTGTACGACGTTTAAAATTATTAACAAACAGTGGAGATCCTGATGAGACGGCTCATTACGAGCCGGCTCATCTGGATCTGCACTGTTTGCAAACATTGTCTCTATAGAGGTCTGTGGTGTTGAAAGGGTTAACCCTTACTGTGAATATTGGATTAAATTTCATCTGCTGTTTATTGTTCAACTTCCATTTTTCTGAAAATATACATCGACTCCGAAACATTTGGAAAAGCATGGCAATGATGTAACAAAGAAAACAAAAGTTAGATTTTTAAAATCAAAATAAAAAAATATGTTAAACTAGATGGCCATGGCCTGCATGTTGCGCCCGCCGATGCTTTGATGGTACACCCAAAAACTTTAACCAAAAACTTTAACCTTGTACAGTAGAACCTCTCTAAACCGGACAACAAGAAACATTTCTGATCATAATTCTGATGTGTTTCTTGGTCATTTATCTCAGGTGACAATGCATGTTCGGGATGGCATAGCACATAACTATGGCTCGGAATAATGAACTGCCTGATTTACAGTGAGTGAAATCTCGCTAAGCCAGACACCCTGGGGACCTCCCAGGGTGTCCGGTTTAGCGAGGTTTCACTGTACGTACGTATATGCCAATGTGCCGACTATATCGCGCTGTGTGAGACGAAAATCTATTTTTAAGCCCCCCATGTTAAATTTCCATAGAAAAATTGTATTTTCCCTATAAAACTAGATTGGTCAGTAAGCGAGGCTTACGGAATACCCCCCACGTGGGCCCAGGTACCCCTAAATATGTAAACATTTTCCAAGTGTGTGGGCTTGTGACCTTGACTCTGGGCTTAGCGGGGCGGCACAAACATGAATTTGTCACAGGGTGGTAGAGGTCCATTGGAGCAATGCCTGTATGAAATGTGATGCAGATCCGAGCAAGGAAATAGAAGCTATAACCGATTTCTCTGATGGTAAGTTTCGTAAAGAGACTAAGTATGTGACCTTGACCACGAGATCAGCGGGGATTTGTCACAGCATGATAGTACAGCCTTAGAGGAATGCATGCATTAAATATTAAGAATTTTTTATGAAAGAAGAAGAAGTTATAACATATTTCTCTGATGTTAAGTTTTGTAAAGAGACTAAATATTTGACCTTGACCGTGGGATGAGCGGGGTTTGGACGGTCGTGGATTTGGCACAGCATGGTAGTAGAGCCTTACAGGAATGCATGTGTGAAATATTAAGCATTTTAAATGAAATAGAAGTTATAACATATTTCTCTGATGTTAAGTTTTGTAAAGAGACTAAGTATTTTACCTTGACCTTGGGATGAGCGGGGTTTGGATGGTCGTGGATTTGGCACAGCATGGTCATGATGGTAGTAGAGTCTTACAGGAATGCATGTGTGAAATATTAAGCATTTTAGATGTCAGCAGGAAATAGAAGTTATAACAATATTTCTCTGATGTTAAGTTTACGGACGCACGAACACACAAACGGACGGACGGACAGACAACCTGACTCCAGTATACCCCCCACAACTCGTTGCGGGGGGTTTAATAAATATTTGGTGGAATTTCATCAAATACAATTTTTTGGGAGGGTGACTATTTTGTTATTGATGAAAAAGTTTGTACATATAAATATTTTTTAATTGAACGTGCTTAATAACCAAAAGTTTGTCGGCAGCAAAATGTGGAACAGACAGTAGGCCATAAACTAAGGAAAACAAACCTCTATAAGATCTTGCTCGCCCCACACGTCTCGCTGTCTCGTCTTGTAGTAATACATCATCATTAGTGCAATGATGACCGAGTAGAAACAGTTCCAAAAGCTCTCTGGGTCCGCCTTACTATCCTTGCTTCCATCTGATTGGCCGAGACATACAACGCCGTCCCACTCGTGGTAGTTCCGCCCACTGTACCGCCCACATGTGCCCCACATGGTCACCGTGGTGACAAACTTCTGTTAACAAACAAACGTTATTTGTGGCTGGAGAAATGGGGCTTATTGGTTTGGCAACCAGTGTAGATCCAGATCAGCCTGTGAATCCGCACAGTCTGATCTGGATCTACACTGTTCATTCCATCAATGAAACACCCATCATCCTTCTAACAAGCAATATAAATCGATCTGCAGTCTGATCTGGATCTACACACTGTTTGTCATTCCATCAATGAAACACCCAATATCCGTCTAACAAGCAATATAGATCACCATCAGGCTACAGGAGTGTGCTATTTGATCAAGAGCGACACTGGTCACAAATCCCATAAGCCCCATTTCTCCAGTCACAGCCACATATGAGACACGCCATGTTGTTGTAGTTGTATATATTCTGCCAATACTGGCACACCTCTTCTTCAGAGTGGTAAAATAATACTTTCCCGTAATCAACAGTTTATGGTACAGTATTTACAATGTAATGTACACTCCATTAAAGTTGGGATGCCATCGATTGGGCACATTTTTTCTTCATATGAATTAAATACATGTAAGTGTACAATTGTGTGACTATTTCACCAGTTTTAAAAATTACGGAATTATTATGGCAACACGGTTATTGCTCCTGACCAAGAGTGCTAATTCACGTTTGATACAAACAAAAGTATAATAATGCCAATTAACACGTCTGGTAATGGTAAATGAATGTTTATTTCCCGAAAAATGTCATATCGAAAGAATCAACAAAAAATATATGTCTCCCCAAATTACAACCTGGGATGTGGGAGTCCAGGTTTAACAGTGGTGTATATTACAACATGGGATGTGGGAGTTCAGGTTTAACAGTGGCGTACATTACAACCTGGGATGTGGGACTCCATGTTTAACAGTGGTGTATATTACAACCTGGGATGTGGGAGTCCAGGTTTAACAGGTGGTACTATACAACCTGGGATGTGGGAGCCCAGGTTTAACAGTGGTGTACATTACAACCTGGGATGATTGGATGTCCAGTTTAACAGTGGACATTCAACCGGATGTGGGAGTCCAGTTTAACAGTGGGGACTACAACCTGGGATGGGTCCAGCTAACAGTTTAACAGTGTACATTACAACCTGGATGTGGGGAGTCCAGGTTTAACAATGTGTACATTACAACCTGGGATATGGGGACTCCATGTTTTAACAGAGGTGTATATTACAAACCTGGGATGTGGGACTCCATGTTTAACAGTGGTGTACATTACAACCTGGGATGTGGGAGTCCAGGTATAACAGTGGTGTACATTACAACCTGGGATGTGGGAGTCCAGGTTTAACAGTGGCGTACATTACAACCTGGGATGTGGGAGTCCAGGTTTAACAGTGGTGTATATTACAACCTGGGATGTGGGACTCCATGTTTAACAGTCGTGTATATTACAACCTGGGATGTGGGACTCCATGTTTAACAGTGGTGTACATTACAACCTGGGATGCGGGACTCCATGTTTAACAGTGGTGTACATTACAACCTGGGATGTGGGAGTCCAGGTTTAACAGTGGCGTACATTACCACCTGGGATGTGGGAGTCCAGGTTTAACAGTGGTGTACATTACAACCTGGGATGCGAGACTCCATGTTTAACAGTGGTGTACATTACAACCTGGGATGTGGGAGTCCAGGTTTAACAGTGGCGTACATTACACCCTGGGATGTGGGAGTCCAGGTTTAACAGTGGTGTATATTACAACCTGGGATGTGGGAGTCCAGGTATAACAGTGGTGTATATTACAACCTGGGATGTGGGAGTCCAGGTTTAACAGTGGTGTACATTACAACCTGGGATGTGGGAGTCCAGGTCTAACAGTGGTGTATATTACAACCAGGGATGTGGGAGTCCAGGTTTAACAGTGGTGTACATTACAACCTGGGATGTGGGAGTCCAGGTTTAACAGTGGCGTACATTACAACCTGGGATGTGGGAGTCCAGGTTTAACAGTGGTGTATATTACAACCTGGGATGTGGGAGTCCAGGTATAACAGTGGCGTATATTACAACCTGGGATGTGGGAGTCCAGGTTTGACAGTGGTGCACATTACAACCTGGGATGTGGGACTCCATGTTTAACAGTGGTGTACATTACAACCTGGGATGTGGGAGTCCAGCTTTAACAGTGGTGTACATTACAACCTGGGATGTGGGAGTCCAGGTTTAACAGTGGTGTACATTACAACCTGGGATGTGGGAGTCCAGGTTTAACAGTGGTGTACATTACAACCTGGGATGTGGGAGTCCAGGTTTAACACTCTAACAGTGGCGTACCTGAATGTCCCCTGCCACAGTGACGTTATACACAAGTTTTGCCCTCAGCTTCACCTTGCTGAAATGGAAAAATAAGAGTAACAAGAAAATGCATATTGTTTTTTCCACGTTTTGCTGCCGATGAACTTTTGGCCATTAAACACATGAAATCTAAAAATATTTAAACGCCACTCGTGTAAGATCATATTTTCATTAAAATTAATTGACTGTTTCATAATAAACTCTGCATAGCCTCATTTCTTAAGAATCAGTGAATTTGTTTAATAAATACAGTTTATTTAACCTGAAATAAACATTTATTTACATTTCACACATGATTCTTCATAAAAACAAAGCAAAGCAGTGGGTGTGTCCGACAACATGATTTGATTGGTCAATGGCAACATGTCATTACGACGTTAATGATGTCCTTTCTCCATATATGGTAAACACTAGAGTGGTGTAAACTACTGCTGCCGAGTGGTGTAATTCACCATTAGATTTCTGTAAACTACTGGCTGAAATGCAAGAAATATCGTATTACTATTATATCATCACTCTTTATTTAAACGGATTTCATACGAACACTCGTCATAGCCTCATTTCTTATGAAATCAGTCAACTTGTGTAAACAATTTTCTGCCAAAATAAACATTCATTCACCATTACCCCACATATTGAATGGCATTATTATACATTTTATATCAGACATACATGTTCACACTAATATCAGGGGCAATAACCGTGTTTCCTTAAAATGTTAAAACGGACATTACTATTTATTATCTGTATTTAGTTTTCGATGTGCAATGATCATACTTTATAATCTTTATAGGTTGCCTCATTTGCATATGAAAATAGCCTGATACCACCGCGCGTCACTATCAGTAAAATATTTATTACTAAATGATTATATCTGTATAGCGGGCACTCGTAATTTTATAGAACTAGCGGAATAGTGACACACTTATACATTTATGTAATTCCTATAAAGAACAGTTTGTGCCTACTGAGTGGGCATGTACCTTTTAAATCATCGATCATGTAATATAATCTATTTCCCGAGTAAAAGTTAAAAGGGGAGTTGACAGACAAGACAATACCACTCGCTCGGACGTAGGACTAGCAGATCAAGAGTCAGCTACAATAATTCGCCTCCGATATGTTATCTACGGCTACAATTTGACCAATTCAAAAGATGTGAGCAACCGAAGTGCAAAATTTAGTAAACTGTATATTTTATACCATTAAACAAATAATATTTGATGTAGAACTAGTAAATTGCCAAAAATAATAGAACAGGGAAATCATTTCTCCATGGAAGCCATCTTTTCTCTAGTTGTTGTTCAACATTCAATATAACGAAATGAAGCTTTCAAATTTACAAGATATACATGTAAATGTCAGATAAACACCTTGACACGGTAAAATAACCAATTTCTGCATGTGTACGTTCTTTATTAATAAGCTATTGATACAGTTTTGACAGTTTTATATTACTAACATATCAAACACGCCAGATAACAGATTGCAAAAATCACTCTTCCATGAATTACATTAAAGAGATGGGGTTAAATTGCTACCCTCGCGAGAGGTTTCTTTGTTTGTTGGGGTTTAATGGCCTATCAACAATTAAGGTAATTTAAGGCCGGGTCAATGGGTTTAGTACTATATCCCATATATTACCTGTACAAGTACATGTACATGTTCAAGTACATGTACAAATGGGAGGAAAACCCCAAAATCCGAAATGAATATCCTCGCTAGAGGTATGGAGCAGGGTAGCACTTTTGTTTCTAATCAAGAGTGAGCCTAGTCACAGGTACTGTGATCCCCATGTACACAGTCACAGGCACACGTGTGGCTGTGACTGAAGAAATGCAGCTTACAGCCTTAGCGAGCAGTGTAGACCCAGATCAGACTGCGCATCCGCGCAGTCTGATCAGGGTCTACACTGATCGCCATTCAGTCAGTGAAACACCTGTCGTGCCTCTTATAATCAGTATACAGTCTACACTCACTATTTGTTACATCAAACTCTTTTAACTCTAGATCTGTCACTCCTAAGTAACCGGAATGGACTGTGATATGTTAATTTTCTGACCAATCCAACCTACCCGGAGAGCAGGGATAGGAAGTTTGTGATGTTTTCCACCGCATCAACCAACACCACTGGCTGGGCAAATAACTGGCTCAGGTCAAGCTGGAGGAAAACGTGAAAGTGAATGGGTTTAACGTCCCAGCAAGAGCTAAGGTCATATGTGGCCGTGACTGGAGAAATGGGGCTTATGGGACTTGTGATCAGTGTAGGACCAGATGAAATAGCACACTCATGGAGGCTGGTAATGATCTGTATTGCTTGTTAGAAGCATGCCGGGTGTTTCATTGATGGAGTCATAGGCGGCGGAACGTGAAAATTATTTGGGGGGGCCCAATCGCGAGGGCATAAAGGGCCCGATTTTGCTAGAAATTTTTAGAAATCTCATAGGCGTCGTGAAACGCTATTTCCTGCATCCTCAGCGTCCAGTCTTGAGGGCCTAAAAGGCCTGATTTTGCTTGAGGGGTTCGCGGGGGCATGCTCCGCCGTAAATTTGGAAAATATAAGAGGCATGAAATGTCATTTCCTGCATTCTCAGGTCCCAGTCTTGATGACGCAAAGGGCCTGGATGTTGCTAGGGGGGTCCGAGGGCATGCACCCCCATAAAGTTTTGAAATTTAAGACGAGTGAAATGCCATTTCCTGCATTCTCAGCAAGTTTGAGGATGATAATATGTGGTTTATTACAGCCCCCCCCCCCCTACTTCCGCCGCCCCTGGGAGTAGCGAACAGTGTAGATCCTGATCCTGCACAGGCTGATCTGGATCTACACTGGTCACAAAACCCATAAGCCCCATTTCTCCACTATTCGCTACTCCATCAATAAACCACTGTCATGTTTCTAACAAGCATTACAGATAGATGGTTATCACACTATAGGAGTGTGCTATTTGGTCAGGAGATACACTGGTCACAAATCTTATAAGCCCCATTTCTCCAGTCACCGCCAAAAATATGGATCATGTGACTAACTCACTTACTCACTTACTTTATATTTAAAAAACCTTGATTATTTTATATTACAGTTGACTACGTCTTGCTCAAAGACTGTTTTGCATATTTTTATAGAAATACAGTCAAGCACCAGTATCTCGAAGTCAAAGGCAGATAGTCCATATAGTTGAGATAGGACTAGGTTCGAGAAAGCGATGAAGTGATATGGTCGAATATTTTCGCGAAAAATATGAAATCATGTTACCCATTCATTACACCACGAGTAAACAAACACCAATTAACTAATGATAAAAGGTAGTAAGCTAATCAACAATACAAGGTGGCGTCATGACTCCCAGTGAATTGCTTAAATGACCAGCGTTTTATGCTTAATGAATCTTGTCAAACACTCAAATAAATCCAGGTGGACCAATTAAGCAAACAACCTGAGGTAGGTGTGATTTTATTTTGTTTGATAATATGTTTTGAAAATTAGTGTCAACCAAATCAATCTTGGCAGCCAGGCGTTTAGGCAATTTATCCAAGCGTTTGTTTGATCGAGATAGCGAAGAGATTTTTAACGTATTGTTATACGGAAGGGACAGAATGAACAGTCGAGATAGAGCACATATACGAGATAAGGTATGGTCGAGATAGGGGAGGAAATTTATATTAAACAAATAAGGATATAATTCGAGATACATGTAGGGGATATCATGGAGATACTGATATTCGAGATATTGGTGCTCCACTGTATTGAAATATTGAAGGAACATACAACTTTTTGCCGTGTTGCCGACGATATATTATTTACTGTCCATGAATGAAAAACCACATATTTTTGGATATCTGAGGCACCGTCCCTTTAATGTTCCACTGAGAAATCACGATTATCTAATGAAAGTGATTATATGGACCAAAATATGGCTGTGACTCGAGAAATGGGGCTTATGGGATTTATGACCATCGTAGCTCCTGATCAAATAGCACGCTCCTGTATCCTGATAACAATCTATATTGCTTGCTATAAGCATGACAGATGTTTCATTGATGGAATCGTGAATTGTGAAGATCCTGATCAGACTGTGCGAATGCACAGGCTGATCTGGATCTGCACTGGTCACAAAACCTGTAAGCCCCATTTCCCCAGTCACAACCACAAATTGGGCTGAACATATTAGATTTTTAACACAAAGTGAATTTAGTCAACGTACCTCTTTAATGATCCTGGGATTCAACGTAAGGATTATGATGGCGGACGCACCAAACATCAAGGCTTTCTTCACCTGTTGTCAAACAAGGGATTATATGGTTGAACCTCTCTAAACTGGACACCCTGGGATGTCCCCAGGGTGTCCGGTGTAGAGACATTAAATTGTAAGACAGGTATATGAGCATGATTTTGTATGCAGGCTTTGTAATCATAGCAAGGAAGTTTGAAGATATCAATTTAACGAAACATTCCTTGTTATAGCATTTCCATCGATACTTTTACAGGGAAACATCTCTATACCGGACACCCTGGATCCCCAGGGTGTTTGGTATAGAGAGATTCCACTGTAATTCAAGCAAACAATCATTACAAAACATGTATATGTGCTCTTTGCAATCATGAACATACATTAACATATTAGCATAAAAGACTAATGACATAAAAATTACTCACACACATACAGAGGTTAGTTATATGGTGTCTACTTTCGAGAGATTCCACTAATTCTAACACGCAATGGCTCTGTGCTTTGCAATCGTGAACAGACAGAGCTAAAGGGTGAAACTTATCAAAATGAACCACACAGAGTGTGTCTGAGTGTCCACTTGAGAGAGGTTCCACTGTGATTCAAGAAATGAGCATTCCAAACATGCATCTGTACTTTGCAAACATCAGAGATGTATGACAGTGAAACCCAAATTGGGTTGGATTAGGTGTATATGTTATTGAAACTGTTTGTCTCCCCCCCCCACCCCACCCCAATTACAGAATTTACAAGATTTAGACATGATTCACTCCCACTTTTGAAAACTAATCAGTAAAAACAATGTGTTAATTTTTTTGAAATTCCTGCATTCAGGCGTATTTTGGAGCAATATGTTCGACAACATATGTTGCTCTTTTTTATAGGACATAGAGAATGGCAGAATAATTGATATTTGATACCGGGGTAAACACTGAGGCATGTAACATTACATGGTCACAAACAGTCAATTCACGATCGGCTTTTATGATGAAAGCATAAATTTTTGTTAAAAATCCGGAAAATACCACCAAGGCTCGGTGTGCCTCAACGTGGCTACGACGCTGCTGTAATGTTTTGGAAGTTTCGCAGAGACTGCAATAAACTCACTCGGTCCACCATGGATGGACACTCCTTAGCAGTGCCATTATCCGTGCTACTTCCCAGCTTCTCGGAATAGTGGAGAACCGCGATCCAATCAGGAGGCAACCTCGCTGTCCCAGCCTCGTCCCGGCAGTTGCTCGGCAACTGAAACAGTTGCAGAGCTCCAGATAAGGAGCGTATTGGCGTATTTTACACACTCATTTTAGCTGAATTGATTATCAACAGTGGGAGTACAAAATACTTATAGCAATGTGAAAATATGCATTGATTTTCAAATTGAGTAGTGGAAATACTGTAATAAAGTTGAAAATTTACTTAGTTATTAAAGCTGCAAAAAGCAAAGTAAATTTTCTGCATTACAGTATACATAAGTGAATAAATAATATTTTATGTTTGTTTGTTTGTTCCTTATTTAAGCAAATCAATAATCCAGTTGTAAAAATAAATTATGCATTTAATTTGAAATCAATACTCTTTAGACGCAACGCTTATCTCAATCTGGAACTCTGCAGTTGCTTGGCAATGCGAACAATGTTGCGCCTAATCCAAATTTTCTGGCTGTAATGAAGGGCAACTTATATCCGGAACGCACAATGGTTCTTTTTATGTCAATTCTTCCTGTGCCAGCGGGAGTAGGCAGTTACTCATTTCAAAATCATTCAAATATCATTTAAATATTTGGTTTTATAAATTTAATAGTATCTCCCCTCGAAAACAGTATCTTCCTCGGGGAGGCAATACACAACATTCCCCTCAATCAACGACAGTATTTATAAACTATTTTCTGGAATACAGCTGAGATACAAAATGACACACGGAGAAGATAGATACATTATAATTTACTCTGAGAGTCCAATTGTGAACAAACCTGGAACATTAAAGGTACAGGTGACACATTTAATTACATGTAGTATATAAATAATTAAAAAATATTATACCTCATTTGCATATGAAAATAGCCTGATACCACCGCGCGTCACTATCAGTAATATTACTAATTTATTATATCTGTACAGGGATCCTCTAGATTATCGGACAAAAATGGCAATTTATTTACGATATTTTTTCTTAAAATAGCAGCTACGGCCAAAACATTTTCACAGAACAATGCATGCAAACTATTTAGCAAACTGTGCCATCTTTCTCACTTAAAATTGGGTCAGATTAGAGTGAGTGAATAGGGTTTAACGTCTGCTTTTCTGACATAGAGGTACAAGCCTCAGGGAGTCTACAAGCAGACGGGTCAGATTAGAAGTCGTAAGATTGCCCCAAAATTAACATCGACAATCAGTTATCCGGACAAATGTATAACCGTCGTATAAATTGTATTCTCACCTTAAAATCATAATGTTATCGCCTGAAAACCAGTGTAAACAGCATTGGTGTAGTTTTGCAGAAAAAACAATCACCATTCGCTTCTTGGAAAACATCGTATTTATAGAATTTATTGTATTTATAGAATAACTCTGAAATGACGTAATGGGTGCACTCGATTGGAAGCCCCTGCGCGTCTTTTGACGTTGTAAACAACTTGTGGACAAAGTTGAGGAATGTTTTCAGCAAATTTTACTAAAATGTTTACCTTGGCAATATATTCTTCACACTGGCATGGAAACAGCAAGCACCGGAGTGACTTAAATGTGTTCTTTGCAAAATCGGATCAAATTAATGCGTTTAATTAACAGGTATTTTCATTTGTCCGATAAACTGATTGTCCGGATAATTGGCATGACCCCTGTATAGCGGGCACTTGTAATTTTTTAGAACTGGTGGAATAGTGACACAATTGTACACTTATTTAATTCATATAAAGAACAGTTTGTGCCTACTGCGTGGGCATGTACCTTTAACAAATAGTAATTAGTATATATGGTCTAATTACAAACATCACTGAATACATTAAACAATTTGGGCTTGGTTGTGGTATAATTTTACGTTCCTTATCACATCGGTACATATATCAGTATAAGTTATAATTTACACACAAAGCTTATCTGGAGCTCTGATTAACGCCACATTGTTACACGGTTGTGAGATATTTTATTATACGCACCATATGTATTCGCCCATCTGCCGGTTTGTTACCGCCGATATCTGACAATTTGCCAAAAACTTGGGCAACAACTTCATCAACATCAACCGTTCTGCTTGACTGAACATCAGCTGTCACTTGCTTGTTGCCATATTTTCCCAACTTACTGAGCTCAACACGAGTGTTTCTATTTCGCGACGCATAAACCTGTGCAAGGAACACGAAATAAAGCAAGAATGTAATGCCAATACAATTTCTTTTCGACGTTTTCGTGAAAAATGCGAGACAGGGCAAGAAAAATAACGAGATGTCCGACATCTTTGTTTTTGTTTTGGGCACACTCGAGTGAACGCATCGATTTATTTTGGTACGCAATCAAGTATGTGACCGGTACATGGTTGTACTTAATCTTTCACCATGTTATAAATAAAATATTCTGATTATCGTTTTATGTCTAGCACGTCAGTGTATGACATTATTCTACGAAACATGACGTTCAACAATAATTCCGCTTTCAGTTGTGCAAGGATGAAATCAGAACAGTTTCTAGTATGTTAACGAAAGGAAGTTGATTAACTCAACTCGTCCGCCAACAAAATCGTCCCGTGTCCAACTCGCTCACAAGTTGCATAGTGACATAGTGGGATCATGTTCTATTGTCTTTGCTGTCTTTGCTGCTTCCGTGACTGAATGAATGGCGAACAGCGTAGCCCCAGATCAGACTGGCTGATCTGGGGATACGCTTGTTGCTGTATGTCTGTAATTCAGGTGCTTATTTTTCGCCTCAATCTCTCTACAGACACAAAGAATGTGAGCGCATTGTTCCGACAAAAAATGCCCATGAAAGAAACGGGGTTTGCTATGTACACACGGCCAGCATTCTGGCACAGCTTCAGTCGAGTGGCCGTGGAGGAAAACCTGAGTGTCTGGAGCAAAACCACAGCAAGCTTGCACGGAAAAGACAAAACCGTCGGAATATATATAGCCCTGTACAAGTATAGATCGAGGCATTGGTCCAGCAAGTTAATCGGGCATCGAATATCCACAACGGACAAGCTGTCATACACAGGATGGGGCACCGAATCATCATCAATTTGCTCGAAAACGTCGGCGCAATGTATTTTGTCAGCCGGCGACCAATGCATTAGACCAATGCATAGATGCATGCATAGCTTATTGTACCACACGTAGCAAGGCAAATAACTACTGTTTGTTCCACGTTTTTCTGCCGACGAACTTTTGGCTGTTAAACACATTAAATCTAAAAAATATTTAAATGTAAGTAGTTTTTCATCAATAACAAAAAATCTCCTTCATCCAAAAAAATAGTTTGAAATTCCATAACATATTGATTTTATTGAGATATATTTTGAATTTGCGGACCGATCTTCAAAAGCTTACGTTAGTTTTCTTAGTTACATCATTTCCAAGACATCTCTCCAGATTTCGGAGTCATTTTGCAAAAGTGTTCGTTTCTCGACTCTCACCGTCACTCTTCACCTTTTTGTTGTGCCCCATGTTAATTCCCATAGGAATTTTTGCAATAAAGTTAATATTGGTTGGAATTTCATCACATAAACAATTTGGGGAGGATGACTTGTTTCTATTGATGAAAATAAAAAGTAGATCTACTTACATTTAAATATTTCTGAGATTTAATGTTTTTAATAGCCAAAAGTTCGTCAGCAGCAAAACGTGGAATAGACGTCAGGCCTATTACCTTATTGAGCGTCAAATACCAAGTCGATATTTTTTTCCAACGAAAACGATGACGTCAACACCAGTGACGTCGATAACGCGACGTCACTTGCCGTCCATAGCAACACGGACATGTTTGAGTAATGGCCCATGGATCTTAGCTGGATCAATAAAGCTAAAGGAAATTTCTGCACTTGGATACGAGACTTGTCATTTTGGAACATGAGTCATCAGTACAATAAATCGCGATGGGTGAATATACCCGATATCGTATTGATTGAAGTATTCAAGTATTTAACGGACGAGGAACGGGCAAGGGCGGCCCTGGTTTGCTCAAGTTGGGGAAGAATTTTCGAGTCTCCATGCTTATGGAGGAAACGACATTTCGACATGGGAGGATTTCGGGCGCAGTCGAGCGGGATTAAGGCTTGCAAATTTGCCGATAGATTCGGACAGTACCTTCGTTATCTGTCCATATCCTGCAGTCACCCTTCGTTCCACACATGTAAGACATTCGAAAAGACGATCGACGATCTGTTTAGCAAGTTTAAGGAGGAAGGCACACAGCTCGTGGAGTTTGAAATCTGCCGGTTGGAGCTGGAACGATTTTGGAAGTATGATACTCCCAGGGAGAAGGTGATCGGATTGTTTTCCAGGTTTCTGAAGACGCAGAAGAAGATTCACTACTTAGATATGTCATCCGGGCTGTTCCCGGCGTTCGGTGGATGTCGGGTACTGGACTCAATCGCCACCCTGTCCGGCGACAGCGTCCAGGACATGCTCATAGAAGATTTCTTCCAACCGCGACTCGCCATTTTCCAGGTTAAGAAGTACCATAAATGCATCAGCAAGTTCACCAACATAAAATACCTCGCTCTCAACTACAACTGCGTCTCTGAAGAAATTATTGAAATATTCACCAAAAACCTGGCGCGGAAACTAGAATTCCTGAACATTAAAGTATTCCGCAACGATCCACATTTCCACAGGATATCGGGGTACGCATGGAAACAGCTCACGCGAGCATGTCCATCAATGCGGGTATCGTTTTGGTTCGAGAGCGTCGGTAACAGTAGCGAGATCACCCCGCTGCTGGTGCGAGAGGTGCCGGTGAAGGATATTCATATCTGGACGGGATACGACAATGACTCCAATTGGAAGCTGGTCGACACAGTGAATCACATTACAGATGTCTATTCCAACACACTCGGTATGTATAAATTATTGTTATCCCCATCGTCGATAGGCAATAGCGGGTATAGAGTTAGTCCATGTACGTACGTACGTACGTGCGTGCGTCATGAACCGCTTCACCGATTGTCCAGGAATGGTGCTTTGTTTTACATACGAACCACGGTACGGCCGCCCAATGTCAAGGTCACTGATGAATTGTGCCATAATACACTCTTTGCTTGCAGAAACCGGTCGATTGGTGTACTAGTCTACTTTACAGGCATGTTGGTGTATCATTTGCATCATGTTCAAGTATATGTTTTGGGATTATTTTGTAAATCGGAACATGTTTGTCATATGCGGTGATTTAAATTGCAGGCGCTGGCTTTTTGCGCCACCAACAGGGTGGTCACAGGAGATGGAATTTATATTTCTTAACAATAATTAAACCTATATTTTAATTATTAAATATCCAGAGCAGGTGCAGGTAATGGGAATATAGGTCCCACAACATTCATACGAAAAATGAAAGTAGCGAAGACTATGAAAATGTGTGGTATTTGGTTAGTTTATGTAGGAAGAATTAATGGCCGTGGCTCACAATCACCACGACATGTTTGAGTAATAGCCCATGGATCTTAGCTGGATCGATAAAGTTAAAGGAAATTTCTGCAATTGAATATGAGACTAGTCATTTTGGAACACAAGCCATCAGTACAAGAAAACGCGATGGTGACTATACCCAGTATCGACTTGATTGGAGTATTTAAGTAGTTAACTCAAATGTGGCTATGACCTCCCAGGGTGTCCGGTTTAGTAGGTTTCACTGTATGGCGCTGTCAACCGTTCATTCGCATAATTGTGGCTGTGACTGGAGAAATGGGTATTATGGGATTTGCGGTCAATGTAGATCCAGATCAGCCTGTGCATCGACACAATCTGATCAGAATATATGCACACTGTTCGCCATTCCATCAATGAAACACCCGTCATCCAACGAGTCACATATATCGTTATCAGGCTACATGAGTGTGCTATTTGATCATCAGGATCTCCGCTGGTTACAAATCCCATAAGCCACATTTCTCCAGTCACAGCTAGAAACATCTTCTCCACAGAATCGCTATCACTAGAGTTGGATAATAACCACGAGTTCATTGACCAGAGTATTATAAAGCTGCTGAACACGTGCAAGAAGCTGAAGGAGCTTACGATCAACGCAGTTATACTCACCTCCACAATCGAGGAAATCTGCGAACTTCAGAGACAGCGCAAAATAGGTACGTTGTTTATGGAAGCGTCCTGGTGCCAATGCTAAAATATGTTTATCTCCTAATTAGGAAATTTTAACTCCTAATTAGGAGACTAATTAGGAGATAGTAACCTCTAATTAGGACTTGTAGTATCTCCTAATTATAAGATACTAATTCATAATTAGGATATATATATATATATATAGTAAGTCCTAATTAGGAAATACTAAGTAATAATTAGGATATATTAATTCCTAATTAGGACATACTATCTCCTAATTAGGACTTAGTCATAAGTTATTATCTCCTAATTAGGACTTACTATATTTGCCAATGATACACATTTTTTATCTCCTAATTAGGAGATATTAAGTCATATTTAAGATATAGTAAGTCCTGATTAGGAGATACTAAGTCCTAATTAAGAGATAGTAAGTCCTAAAAAGGAAGATACTAAGTTCTAATTAGGAGATATTATCTCCTAATTAGAATGTATTATCTCCTAATTAGGAGATGATATATTAGCATTGGCACCAGGACACTTCCATGGTTATTGCATAGGAGATAGGAGTAACCACAGGGGTCCGAAGTTGTGCTGGAAAAAGTGTACTGGGTCCGAATCGGTGGGCGTCTTAGTCGGTGGGCATCTTATAAGATGCCCACCGACTAAGACGCCCACCGATTCGGACCAAGTACACTTTTCCCAGCACAACTTCGGACCCCTGTGGGAGTAACCCTATTTTTCTAACCCGTTACAGACAGAAACTACGGGTTACAGGTAGAACTGATGGGAAAACTTGCTGAAAGTACGATTTGTCACAGCGGCTTTTATTGACTCAATGACGAGCAGTACAAATTCTGGGGCCCGTTTCACTAAACTTCGTACGACGAAAATGTTCGTAAGTGCACATTTAGGATAGTCTGGAAATTTAAATTGATGGATTTACATTTATTGAACACAGCCTATGCTCAATAAATGTAGATCCAATAATTGTTTACAAAACATTGTTAATGTGAAATTTACAGACTATAATAATGTTGTACTTACGAACATTTTAGTTGTTCAAAGTTTAGTGAAACGGCCCCCTGATTCGTTCATACACATCTGTGTGGGTACTGGCCACAAAGGCATTAACAGTACACGCCCACTCAGTAGGTTGTAATATAGGGAGACAGATAGGTTTGTATATTCTGTATATATGACATTTTCTGGCAAAATAAACGTTCATTCACCATTATCCCACTGATATAGTATGATCATATCACAACACAAAAATAAAGAATGTTCACATTGCTTACCTACCGGTGCATGTATATTGAAATTCCAATTAATTTTGTGTAAAAGCAAATCATCTCCCCTGTTTATTACAGTTTCTGATAGTATGTACTTGCATATAGCGTATGATTTGGATTGGAAATTTCAACAAATGAATGAGCGCTTGATTGATTGTGTAGCTGCGAAATCACCTGAGACACAGTCACTTTAAAGGTACATGCCCACTCAGTAGGCACAGCATGTTCTTTATATCAGAGACATCGGAGACATGTTCTGGCAAAATATACATTAATTCACCATTACCCCACGTACTGATTGGCATTATTATACATTTTATATCCGACGTAAATTTCCACACCGATATCAGGGGTGATAACCGTGTTTCCTTAAAATGTTAACGGATAGTACTACTAGTCTTATTCTTTGTATTTATATTTATATGCCACCGGGTTTCGATAAAACGGGTGGCATATAGTGTTTGGACCGTCCGTCCGTCCGTCCGGGCCAACGTCCGGTGGTTTGAGAGCCTAGGGGCGGGGTTAGGAACAAAAGATTCCTTTGTAATATTCCGTAAGCTCATAAACTCTATTGTTGTTTAGGGGCTTTTTCATTGTTCTTCAAACAATGGAAATACCCCATAAACCCAAAATGTTGGAACAACGTCCGTCCGTCCGTCCGTCCGTCCGTCCGGGCCAACGTCCGGGGTTTGAGAGCTTAGGGGCGTGGTTAGGAACAAAATATTCCTTTGAATATTGTAAGCTCGTTAGGGGTCAATAAACTGTTGTTTAGGGGCTTTTTCTTTGTTCTTCAAACAATGGAAATACCCCATAAACCCAAAATGTTGGAACGTCCGTCCGTCTGTCCGTCTAATCCGTCTGTGTGTCTGTGTGTGTGTCCGTCCGGTCTGTCTGTCTGTCTGTCTGTCTGTCTGTCCGTCCGGTCCGTCCGTCCGTCCGTCACACTTTTCGGTTAACCACTTTGTCACAGTGTTTCTCGTCTGTCTGTCTGTCTGTCTGTCTGTCTGTCCGTCCGTCCGTCCGTCCGTCACACTTTTCGGTTAACCACTTTGTCACAGTGTTTCTCAAATATGCTGCAGTTGGCATCCGCGTTCGACAGACGCATTTCTTGTTTTGATCTGCAATGATCATACTTTCTAATCTGTCGATAATATTCTTTTTTCAGGTGACGCATTTAATTAGTATAATTCCTATAATAACAGTTTGTGTCTACTGAGTGGGCACTGGGTCTCAGATATTTCTGAACCCAGTGGTACTTATAAGTCACCTGGAAAAAATCGGGGATTGGTAAAAACATGTTTATAATACTGAAAAATAACTAGCGTTTGCAACGCTAGTTATTTTTCAGTATTATACACATGCTTTTCAATTGTGGTTACTAATTTATTTAATTAAATTAATCACACTAGCCTCTTTAATGGAAACATCTTTCTCATTGTGATATAGTATGATCATTTCACAACAAAATAAAGAACGTTCACATTGCTTCCCTATGGAAGCGTTCTTGTGCCAATGCTAAAATAGTTGAATCTCCTAATTATAACTTACTATCTCTTAATTAGGACTTAGTATCTCCTAATTAGGAGTTAGTATCTCCTAATTACGACTTCGTATCTCTTAATTACGACTTCGTATCTCATAATTAGAAGTTAGTATATCGTGGGGGCGAATTGTTATATCGTGGGAACGAATTGTTAATTCAAGGGGACGAATTGTTAAATTGAGGGCACATATTACAAATTGTGGAAACGAATTAATAAAAAAATCCATGTCCCCTGCAGGGCTCCGTAGATAGGCAACATATTTTGTTTAATGCATGCACAGCAATTCGTTTCTAAATATGTATACATAGTTTGCACTTTAAAGGTACATGCCCACTTAGTAGGCACAAAATGTACTTTATAGGAATTAAATAAGTGTATAATTGTGTCACTGTATTGTGTATAATTGTGTCACCAGTTCTAAGAATTACAGGTGCCCGCTATTTTTCAGATGACGCATTTAATTAATTAACAAATATTACTAAATGATTACATCTGTATAGCGGGCACTCGTAATTTTTAGAACTGGAGGAATAATGACACAATTATACACTTATTTAATTCTTATAAAGAACAGTTTGTGCCTACTGAGTGGGCACGTGGGCTTATGTGTCCATAGACACTATTAATATTACTTTAGTATAATGGAAACTATGCGATGTTCAGTAAAACTTAACGATTATATTTGTTTTCTTCTCTAGCCTTGACCCTTCTACACGTGACCTTGTGTGACGTATCTACTTTGGAGTGGGCAGAGTTTGATTTTATGAGGAGCCAATTCGCGGAGCAGATGTCGCAACTGGGCGTAGAGTTCAAGCTATTTCGATTTGATTACTAATGTCCGATTGGTCACGTGTAGAAGTGGGCGGGCTATTTTTTTATTTATTTGTATACCATGTTTTCTTTCATGTGTCATTCATATTGCTTTCGATGTTGATTTAATTTTGTTCTTGTGCATGCACTCGCTAAATATTAACCCTTCCAATATTATCCTATATACAGACCATAAAGTCAATATTTGCAAATACCATAGGTCCAGATGAGCCGGCTCGTAACGAGCCGTCTCATCAGGATCTACAGTATTTTTCAGATTTAAAAACAATTATTCCTCATATAATTATTGAACTAGTCCAAACATTAACACGAACCAGTCTATGCCATTTATTTAGGGGTGGAAGGGTTAAAATTTGTTCTTATCTTCTCTTGAACCAATCAGATTTGAACCTTCTACACGTGACCGCTTGTGGCATAACAAACATTTGTTGGGCGGAGCTCCAGTACCTGAGAGAAATATATCAACCAATGATTGAAGAGAGAGTGCTGAACTTCCGACTGACAACAGACCTGTTGATTGAACCGGAAGATCCGTTTTAATCTCGTATTGTATCCATCATAATTATATATGCTTATTTACGTAATATATACATGCACTTATTACTATTTACTTTATACATGATCCGAGAAAAAAGTAAATTATATGAAATAAAACAAGCATGTACGACATTCATGCATTTTTATATGTATAGTTTATTATTTAAAGGATATTTTAATATAATGAAACGAAACAAAAATAAAATAAACATTTACATTTATATGTATTTAAATAACGAGAAACTTGCATGAGTTAAGTCAATACATTATATTCTATTCTATTATATTTAAAATAAATTTTGCACAAAAATGTATACATTTCGTATTTTGTTGAATATATGTGTCTTTTATAAAACAAATTAAATTGTTAATTACAACAAATATGGTTTCTTGTGTTAAAGTTTGCCTTGCCTGTGACGACATATGGCCTATGTTGACCCTTGCACATTCGGTGTACTGATACTCATTTATGGCGGTGACCGGAGACATCGGGCTTATGGCATATGCGACCAGTGTTAATGCAGATCAGCCTGCGCTTCCGCGCAGTCTGATCAGGGTCTTCACTATTCGATATTATGTCAGTGGAACATCGATTATATCGATATACAAAGCTATATGAACATGTTAGCCGATCAGAAGGTAGACATACACGACTTGCAAGAACTGCCATAATTATGCCCCATTTCTCCAGTCACAGCTACATACATATAATCTGTATTATGGCATATGCTGCTGTGACTGGAGATATTGGCCTTATGTCACTTTAGACACGTGACGTGATTTTAAATTTATTACGATGTGCATTAAACATAGTTAGAGAAAGCGTGATATTTTCTGTAAATGACTTAGAAAGTTGACGAAATTATCTTACCAAATGCGGAATACAAATCCACTTTTGCTATACAAATATCGTCCACTTATGTAATAACGTACGGAAAATATCGTAATTTGTGTAAATATTTTTTATGAGATATCGCACATCTTCTTAGGTTTCACGGGACAGTTGGTGACTACGGTAAGAAAAGGGCTTGAGGATTTTTTTTTATATATTTCAGCACTGACCCTACAAGTTGCACGAATGTGTGCAGAAAAGTAGGTTCATTAACATTTAGTTAATATGTGCGGCTGGAGAATATATATTTGTGAAGATATTTCACAATTTCAGAAAATGTTGCTAGCTCTGGTTGCTCTAGTACACTTGAAAATGGCGATGCCCATACAGCGGGTTCGGCATCAACAAAGCACAATTGGGGAATACATTCCACTTCCGGTAGTGAATAATTGAGGTGGTTATTATCCCGCTTTGAAACCAATCATTGTTGTTTGTTGTCTCATGTGTTTTGCATTTCTATTGTCAGTGACATTAACATTTATCGTACCTGAAACTATTTGGGTCAGTGGTGATTTGCCCACTGGATCGCCACCCGCCTACAAAACCGCGCTTTCAACTGTCCCGTGATGCCTTATTACGTACAAAATCACATGCCGTGTCTCATTTGTGGACACGAGCAAACCGTGGCCGAGGACACAGGTGGAAGTCTCAGACCTAGGACCTGATAAATGGCTCATTTGTAAACCGTTACCCCACCCACCAATTTCCGTACAATAGACACTACAGCGTTTTCAAGGTAGGAAAGAGCTTTTTCCTACCTTGAAAACGCTATAGTGTCTATTGTACGGAAATTGGTGGGTGGGGTAACGGTTTACAAATGAGCCATTTATAGGTCCTAGGTCTGAGACTTCCACTTCCACAAATGAGACACGGCATGTGATTTTGTATTTCGCGCATGGAAAAGAACATGTTGCGAACCTTTCCACCTTTCATGCCTGTCCGGAAATGAATGTGTCAACCCGCCCATGTTTGGTGTTTGGATATGAGCATGTTGTGAACCCGTCCATAGTTTTCAATTGTATTTGGCCACAGGCACTTTGTAGTATGAACGACAAATCTCTCTTCTAAATCATAACCAATTTTAATCCGATGTTAAATACCAACAAGGTAGGCAATTCGCCATCGTTGTAATTTACGGAAAATGTAGTAAATTCTATAAAATAAAAATTCATGAAAAATCGCACATCACATTAGGTACAAAATCCCATGTTTTTCTCTTTTTTTTTAAGCGTATATCTTTTGAGATAGAGTATCTGAAACGAGTTTCCATTTGAAATGAGATTTTTGAAGCGAGTCACGCACCATTTATGCACCAGGACATTGCTGACGAGTTTCATAAATCTCGTATCAAATCGAAACGAGTTTGAGATTATGCTTATCACATGACTTCACACTCCAAATAGTTGAACATTTGAAGATATCCGATATTCTTCAGTGAGAAGTTGGAAATCTCCACTGAGAAAATAGTTTGAATACCAGCAACAAAACTGTTATAAATATAGCATAGTATAGGTTCCCGCTCTTTAGAAACACTACATATTAATATATGGGAGCCCGTAAATTGCAGTAAATTTACTTAGTCACTGACGCTTCTAATGACGTTTTAAACATGATGACGTCAAGGTCAAAACAACATTGCTTTGTCGCGCTATTATGGATGTCGTTTGGAACGTCTTCATTTTGCATAATACGAATACGTAATTAGGGTGATGCGGCCGGCGAATCAAATTCGCTGCAGGTGTTATTACACGTGTGTCGTATCACATTTATGAAATGTGTTACAGCACGTCATAACAAGGTTTTCATGTGATAAACTATTTTATTGCAGCCGTTATTTACAATGTATCAAGTAACGAGCTTTATATTGGCCGAAAACGTACTGACACTGACTGATAACATATTACTGTATCAGGCATGCACCTGACACGAACATACGGGTTACAACACATTTAACACACGTTTCATTGGTCGAACGGCGTCACATGACGTTACCGAATTACGTCAGTGGAATGACGTCACGGAAACAAATCCACGCTCTTTTCAAACAAAAACACGTCACAATTGCTTATCATGAAGCCTAAACTGTTACCTAATAAATAGAAAACCAAGCGAGTGTATTTTGATATCACGGTTATCAGGAGCGGCTCGGAAACGATAGGAATTCCTCGGCGTGCCTCTGAATTCCTAGTTTCCTAGCCTTGCCTGATAAACTTGATATCAAAGGACACTAACATGGTATTCTCTATGTATACCATGCACAGTTGATACATGTTCGGCATGGAAACGGTAGTAATTCCTCGGCGAGCCTCGAAATTCCTATGCCTTGACTATTAAACCCCGCGGATATTAAAAGACACTATAGTCTGTTTCACGAAAGCTGCCCAAATTTTACGGCCATATAAACAATTCAAAAACCATATTGTTTTCGATAATATTAAATTAAAGCAAAATTTAAGAATGAGCCTTCTTTTTATTTCGTAAAATTTGGTCAAATATTGGTTTTATTACGAAAAATTGATTTCTCTATGGGAATTTAACATGGGGGGAAAAGAGGTAGAGGACTTGTGGAGGAGTCAAAAAACTATTTTTTTTTTGGAAATTGACTGTGAAACCTGGCTAGATAGCTTGGAAATGATCTAACTAAGAAAACAAAAGTTAAATTTTAAAAATCGGTCCAGTATTTCTGAAATTCTAAAAAATTTCCCAATGTTAAATCCCCATAGACATCTTCACTTCGTGAAGATGTCTATGGGGATTTAACATGGGGAAATTCAATAAATTAACCAAGAAGGGGAGAAATGAAGGAGGTGGATGCAGAGGAAACCGGCATCAGGAGACCTAGCTCTTATTAGAATAGTCCCCTCTGGTGCTTTAACGTACCCAGACTCTCCTTCAAATCTGATACACAGGACTGTCGTTTAAAGTCCCCATCCGAAAGGACTTGTAGAGCAGGAAATTAAAAGTATCTCAGAAATGCTGCCGCCCTGGAACTGAACACTGAATCAAACCCGGGTCGCCAGAGTGGCAGCGCATCGGTGTTACCCTTCTGTCACAGGTGGAAGACTCAGACCTATGACCCAATAAATGGCTCATTTGAAAAACGTTACCCCACCCACCCATTTCCTTACAATATACAGTATAGCCTTTCAAGGTGGGCAAGAGCTTGGGAAAATGCCATAGACAGGCTTAGTTTCGGGCTCGCTGAAACACCACACGTTTCAAATTTGGCTCTCACAAATAATAAATGCCTTAGGTCCCCAAATATATTCACTTTAAACATCTGTGTTTAGCATAGTGTTAGTTACACACGTTTTAGCTACCAACGTTACAGAGAAATATCTCTTTCCGAAATAATCCCACACACACATCGCCACCTGATTGGCTGTAGTATTTTTAATGCTCCAGTTTAGGTTTAGTTTATTGATCATTCTGCGAATATAACAAAGGACATCCGAAAGTAAAGTTCACGGAAGGTTATGTCGAAATGTTGGGACACAAATAAAAATAAACCCACGTTTTAGACCATTCACAAATTGTAACATCGGATTTACTGATGTTTATTTCATAGATTCACGTCAATATATTGAGACTGTAATGGGATTTCAGCCAGATTTTACAGTGACGTAATTTATGCTTCCACACCCCACAAAAATATGTGACATTCTTTCGTACACACGAATATCGCTTTGGCTGTGGTAGCTAATTTGCCCGTAACTAACGAAATGCTTAAAGCAGATGATTGAAGTGAATACATTTGAAGCCATAATACATTTATGGATTACCAGAGACAATGCCCATCCCGTCCCGCCCATCCCGTTTCCTGAGCCTTGCCAGATATTTTTTCCCATTCACGGCACTAACCTACTATTCTCTATATTTGACTCGGAGCTCCTGTCACAAATCACCTAAGCCCAAGTCTCCAGTGACAGCCACGTATGTGCCACAACCGTGCACAGGCAGCTTTCAAGGTACATGCCCGCTCAGTAGGCACAAAATGTCCTTAATATCAGAGACATCATCTAAGAAATTTTCTGACAAAATAAACATTCATTCACCATTACCCCTCGTCTTAATTGGCATTATTATACATTTTATAATAAGCGTACATTTTCACACTGATATCAGGGGCGATAACCGTCTTTCATTAAAATACTAACGGATATTACTATTTATTCTCTGTATTTATTTTTTGATGTGCAATGGTCAGACATTATAATATGTCGAAAATATTTTTTTTTAGGTGAAGCATTTAATTAGTATAAATAATTAGAAAAATAGAATGCCTTATTTGCATATGAAAATAGCCTGGTACAACCGCACGTCACTATCAGTAAACCAGATAAAATTAAATGATTATATCTATTATCTATATAGCGGGCACTCGTAATATTTAGAACTGGTGGAATAGTGACACAATTATACACTTATTTAATTCCCATAAAGAGCAGCTTGTGCCTACTGAGTGGGCATGCACTTCTAATACGTAATATTTATGTTTCACATATTGAATTTTAAGAAATTAACCTATTAAACATTAACGATGTGGACAGTATATAACTGTCTTATTGTTTGGTCCATCCCATCGCGTGTACATGTTCGTTCGAATGGAGCGCCGCCCCTACACGCGCTTTAAACTTACGAGACAATTACGTAATTGGCGGTTTGACACTGAATCAATCCTGCACACGCGTCACAGGAAATTACAACAACAAGGCTGGATCTCTGGTTCTAATAATATATGTGTGCATTACATATGTGATCAATTGAGACGAAATTCTACACGCTTTCATTGGTCGAGAAATTATAGTCTGTTTCACGAAAGATGCCCAAATTTTACGGCTATATAGACAATTCAAAAATAATGTTATTTTCGATAATATTAAATTAAAGGACAATTTAAGAATGAACCTTCTTTTTATTTCGTGAAATTCGGTCAAATATTGATTTTATTACGAAAAATTGATTTGTCTATGGGAATTTAACATGGAGGAAAAAGTGGTAAGAAGGTGTGGACGGAGTCAAAAAAGAAAAATTTTGGAAATTGACTCCGAAACCTGACTAGATAGCTTGGATATGATCTAACTAAGAAAACAAAAGTTAAATTTTAAAAATCGGTCCAGTATTTCTAAAATTAAAAAAAAATTCCCCATGTTAAATCCCCATAGACATCTTCACGGAATGTTAAATCCCCATAGACATCTTCACTCCGTGAAGATGTCTATGGGGATTTAACATGGGGAAATTGTTTTTCGAAATACAATCAATATTTGACCAAATTTCACGAAATGAAAAGAAGGCTCATTCTTAAATTTTCCTTTATTTTAATATTATCGAAAAAAATATGGTTTTTTAATTGTTTAATTAGCCGTAAAATTTGGGCAGCTTTCGCGAAACAGACTATAGGTTAAACAATAACGAATGACACAATTGCACTATATGTAAACTAGTACAAGTGTCGGGATAATATGTTCCAGGTTACACCCATCTAGGTTCATGCCAGCAAGTTAACAGACAGGTCCGTATTTAGACGGTACATGCAATGGTGGCACAGTTATGTCATCCACTGGACGTGATATCGTGAAGTGCCAAGTCGTCCTAACACACATTATAAGTCGACTTATAAATCGCCTTACTTTCTAAGTGAGTCGCTGGCCAGTATCGAGGTCCACATATTTCACTTATTTTAAATTGCAAGATTTAACCCCAATAAAATGTAATAGTTATATAGATTACATATTAAATGTTTAATAAATTAATTTCGAGTAGCAAGAACTTAGTTTATTAAAAATTAAATAATATTATAGGAATGAATGGCATTTTTGTGGAATTTATCGGGGTATAAACTTGGAAAAGTCGCGGGAATACTGGACGAAGGCCTTCTAAAAATTACAATTTTCGAAAAAAAAACAACAAACAAAATATATATATTTTTTTTTTTTTCGAAAATTGTAATTTTTTGCCAGGCCTCGTCCAGTATTCCCGCGACTTTTCCAAGTTTATATCCCCGATAAATTCCACAAAAAGGCCATTCATTCCTTATAATTCCAGCATTTGAAATAAATTCATCAAGAAAATGTGTTTATTTTCCGTTTTCTTGAGAATTATTTTAACTGCGCCCGACGGTTATGGAAAATAGTTCGGCATGGGAGTTTACTGGGATATAAATTTTGGACAGAGACTTGATACGGACCAATCAAATGTTAGGGAATTGTGTAAATATTTTTGTGTTGGAATTATTATGTGATATATAACTTACTTATTGTTTACACTGCCCATTCGCGAAGCTCTGCCCCTAAACGTGATTTCGAATCGCTATACCAGTATGTGATTGGCGGTGAGACACGTAGTGAGCGCGTGTGTGGGTGGTAATATGCTTTGTGTCATGTGAACTGATGGCAGCAACGCGTACAATCAGCTGTAAATATAGCAGCTGAACATTTAATGATACTAATGATTAATTTAATATATATTGGCGAAAGCATCGCAATATGCGATTAATTGAGACAAAATTGTGTTCTTTCATTGGTCGAGAAACTCGGGTAAACAATAAATATATAAGGTACAGTGTACATATTACAAGTAAATGAAAAATCCAGACTCGGATGGGAGATTGCATTATCACCCAGGCTAATTATAAGTGTTATTGTTTACTAATGTATGTTTAAGGAACTAAATGCTTCGGTCTCAAATGCTCTCAGCATTTAATTCCTTAAAACTGCAATATGTGAACAATAGTGTATACATAACTATCGCGTGGACATACGAACTGATGAAAAAGAGATAACCGGATGACACAACTAACACAAAACCTCGTCACACGCGTGACATCAATGTTAAATAGGCTAATTGAATTTCTACATATTTTCTCGTCCAATTAAGGAAATGTGACGACTTAGCACATTCGAATCTCATCTTGACAAGTTCTTAAGTCGTCTTGACAGTACAGGGAGTAAACCACTTATTATTTGTTCACTTCTGATACTTTTAAGGATGTCTAATGTATTTATAATCCTTGGTCCGTTACTTCAACCTGTGTATTTAGTATAAGTAATAAAGCAGTGTATTTATCACACTGCCAACCTTGTATTTGCACAAGGAGGGACCTCTAACAGCATATATCAGCTTATTTTTCCTTTTACCTGTGACATAAGGGTTACATGGGCGACTGACTTAGCTATCACACTAAATAGTAACCTAATACTCTATACCTAATGCTCTAATCTTGGATTTTAGGAAATGATCACGGTTAGAACACACCAAATAGTTTTACTATATAATGTAACCGAATCACATCCAATAAGACCAGTCTCTCCTACGTTTTCTATGCGTATGGATGCTGTAGGACTGGTTCTGCATGAATTAAACAATAGGTTCACTTACTCCTCAAAAACAAAAATCCAACTTCGTCATATCCCCCAATATTGTTTACATTTTTTGGCCACGGAAACTCTGTTTACATCACGTGAACAACAGGTTCAGTGTTTTCATTTAAATGCTATAAATATTCTGAAAACGTGTTAAACGCACCCCTAAAATGTTATTCAAGTAAAACTGGGTAGTAATAGATTTGCAAACAAACTAGGTCTGAGACCTCAAAACGCCTGCACTATTTATTTTATACCGGACTACTTCTGCATACCCTATGGGTGAGTTCGCGCCATTTGATATTCTCTAGCCTCAAGGCTGCGTATCATCCGTGGGATTCCAATAATGTATGATCTGTAGACGATTGTATGTACGCCAAGTCCGGGTTCAGTCAAGAATCGCCAAATATCGGCAGGACTACTACAGTTTCTGTTGATAGCGCATTGGCGACTTACAAAGTCGTAAGTCTGTCGTAAGTCGCCATGCGTTACAGACAGAACGTTCGTAGTTAACTATATACATGTTTGAAATATTTCACCATAGTAATATTCAGAATTAACAAGTCATTTCAGATTGTAAGCTGTCTTTGACTGACTGCGGAAATCGCAATGACTCGGCTCAGAAACGGTAGGAATTCCTCGGCAAGCCTCGGAATTCTTACGCGTTTCCTAGCCTCGTGTACACGTACTATCAGAAGACATTATTACTAAGCCTGGTACAACTATGCATACACACTGTGAAGTCCATGTACATGATAGCATAGTTATAAGTAGGTCATCAGTTGAATTATGATATACTTAACTCTTTAGCCCTAACAATATAACTGGTATGGACTCTTCCGTGTATACTTTTGAACTATCCAATTAATCGGCAAAGGGGTGTTGTTGTAAAAATCAGACAATATTCACAAACCGTGCATATTCTGATGAGATGGATCACTACGAGCCGAATCATCTGGAAGGACACTCTTTGCTAACATTGGGAAAGCTGTTTGTAGGGTTGACTGACTGTGACTGGAGAAATAGGGTTTATGGTACGCAATCAGTGTCGTCCCAGCTCAGATTGCACTCACAGGGCATGCACTGTTCACCATTCAATCAGTCAGTAATACACATGTTATGATCCTAACAAACAATATATATCCTTCTCCGATTGCAGGAGCTTGATAGCAAATCACCATCTAGACTGGTCGCATATACGCTCCATTTGTCGAATCAAATTACGGCGTAGGAGACACGCATGCGAATTCGTACCTAAGAAGATAGATGTTCTATTTACAGAAACTGTGATATTTTCTGTAAATGACATCGAAAGTTGACGAAATTTCCATTGCAATTGGGGAATTCAATTACGCATTTGCTCTGACAATTTCCTCAACTTTCGACATCATTTACGAAAAATATCGCAATTTGTGTCAATCCTTTTGATTAGATAACGCTTATCTTTTTTCCGGTACGAACTCACATTACGTGGCTTGTCTCGTATACAAACACACGAACACTGTCTATCACTACATGACCCATTAAGTAATGGAGGGAAAATATGAAGGGAGGCGATTCTTCGACTACATAGTGGTGGGGTGTGGAGGCATCGGCAGTGCTGCCCTCTACTGGCTGTCTAAGCGGGCCAAGACGGGTAAGTCGTTGTTTGACATGCGTATAAAGTTATGCTGGTAAACTGGTAAAACTTACGGAAAAGCCGGTTGGGTACAGGGGCGTATGTATGTATTATAGAAGGGTCGGTTATTTATGTAGAGCGTAAACTGACTATTTCAATACTGAAAGTAGCTTAATTATTACAGTGGCGGGGGTGGGGTGGAGCGGGGTTTCGCAGACCCCTTTTAGGATTCCAGAATTGTTTTGGCAATCGTGAAGCTATCTGATTATGTGAAGAAAAATAATTAACATTGTCAAATAAGGGTACTTTTATCAGATGAAGGCCCAGAGAGTATTAGTATCGAGAGCCCATTCAGAAGATATTACAACAATATGCCTTATCACAGCGTTATGTACTGACAATGAGTCGTTCGAATTTCAACTGCCTACCCCCTTCGGAGAAATCCTGGATCCGCCACTGGTTTAAGTTTATACTAATCTCCGAATGCCAAAATAAAATCCACTACATGTTGACATTTGAGTACCAGGGAGCCGTTTCACTAAACTTCGTACGACTACAAAGTTCGTAAGTGCAAAGTTAGGATCCTCTGGAAATTTCAATTAATGGATTTAAATTTATTGATCATAGGCTGCTCAATAAATGTAAATCCAATAATTGTTTGGAAGAAAACATTGTTAATGTAAAATTTACAGACTATCATAATGTTGCACTTACGGACATTTTCGTCGTTCGAAGTTTAATGAAATGGCCCCCGGTGTATAGTCAGGTGGTTACCCAGTGTGTTTATGTGTTGTCATCCACAGATGGTAGACTCGGACCTTGGACCCAGTAAATGGCACAGTCAGGCATTCGGCGTACTTCAACGGACGGACGGACGGACAACACTATATTGTCTACTTGAAATTGGTGGGTGGGGTAATGTTTTTCGAATGGGCCATTTACTAGGTCCGAGGTCCGAGGTCCGAGGTCCGAGTCTTCCACCTGTCTTGTCACCAGGTGTACTTGGTCTGGAGCAATTCGAACTTGGTCATGCCAACGGTGGTTCTCAGGATCATTCTCGGATCATGTAAGTCGCCTTAACCCACTTCACCACAAATTTTGTCCCCGGGTAGGTAAACGTTTTCCGTTTTAAAGGCAATATGTTGCACTATATCGCTACACCGCCAACCGTATAAATGTACGTAATAGCATTTAAATTTCGCGCACTAAAACATAGAGAAAAAAGCATACATACTTCACTATAATTCCAAAATATGAGACAAATATTTCATCATAAACTCACTTAACAAAGTGTGTATTAGCATTGTCTTAGGTCACTCTCCACGAAGTAGAAAGTGAACAAAGAACGATTGAAACGCAAATCTGGAAAGACTACTCCGTCATAACGCTTATGTAATGCAATGTAATGAAATGTAGTTATAGTTATGTACTCAGAATTAGACCCCGGGTTATTAGGAAAAACAGACACTGTACGGACAAATTACTGTTGTACGATCGATAATCCCCTAAAGCTCGCGGCGTTATCTCCCCTCGTACATGTGGACGAACCCTACTCTATGTATTACTTGTATTATTACTACGCAGTACACGACCGCCTGCGCTAATCTTGCCAATATTTGTCACTTCTTTTATATCAATATACTTGAATATTGTGCTTGAAATCAAGTCACGAGTACAAGTCATGTGTTGTACATCAAACAAAAACGAACATATTGAATATGATGTAGACTCACTTAGTGATCAGTATAATTATGTGATTTTGTACACGTGAATGTGTGCGATTTTTTCTGTGATATTTAATGTAAATGACTTCGAAAGTTGACGACATTTTCATAGCAAAATGCCGAACGTTGTTCCGCATTTGCTCTGACAATTTCGTTAACTTTCGACTTAATTTATGGAAGATATCGTAAATTTTTTAAATATTTTTCATTATGACAAAATCACATGGCTTGTCTCAATTGTGGCTGTGGCTGGAGAAATGGGGCTTATAGGTTTTGCGACCAGTGTAGATCCAGATCAGCATGTGCAGTCAGATCAGTATCTGCACTTCTCTCCATTCCATCGATGAAACACCCGTCACGCTTCTAACACGCATTGTAGCTCGTTATCAGGCTATGGGAGTGTGCTATTTGATCAGGAGCTACTCTGCACACAAATGTCATAAACCCTGTTTCTCCGGCCACAGCCAAATGTATTCTCTGTTCTAGTCGGATGGCCTACCATGATGATATTTACACCAAGTTGACCCCGGAAACATACAAGGCGTAAGTATTAGACCCAACTACATGTAGCTGCATTTTTTCGGCTTTTTATGTAACAGGTTGTTCTATACCGCTACACTGCAATCAACGGTAAAAAATTGCGGAATAAGGTTTCCATTTCGCGCACTGAATATTGCAATAATCCGCAGGGTGTTAACGTTCATACTTCGCTATATTGTAGTTGAGAGACACGGCAACAGTGTCAGATAAAATAGTATCATACACTCACCGAGTAAAGTTTGTAATAGTAAATGTCTTCGGTCACCTCCCGACGAATGGTCAATGGATGAACAGCAGTCCCTCCATGTAAACTGGTCAATTTCTTAGTATGTACATGTATTTTTTTAAATTATTACTTGCGTCAAATGGATAACTGTTATATAACATAGGGAACTATTTATATGTTATATTGACGATCATACGTAAAAAGCGCCATTACTTCGAGCTGCCTAAAAACGTTAATTTGTAAATTCATGTACTACTTTGTCATGACCATACTATAATGTAATGTAATGTAATGTAATTAGAGGTATGTACTCCGAACCACCCCTCGACATGCCTTGTTTAGTGGGGTATTTTGTATTTATCCCGTCAACACAGTGCGTATGTGCCGTGAAACACGGTGCCGTGAAACATTTTTGATATCCAGTCAATACAATTTTTGCATTTTACAGCCATTTGTAGGTGTTGACGGGATAAATAGAATAGTAGGTTATTGCCGTGAATGGGAAAAAATATCTGGCGCGGCACGGAAACGGGATGTGCTCGGCAGAGCCTCGCCCATCCCGTTTCCTGAGCCTTGCCAGATACTTTTTCCCATTCACGGCACTAACCTACTATTCTCTATATATGCATGAGGCAAATGGCGGATACCAGGGACAGCTCTATACTTAAAGGTACATGCCCACACAGTAGGCACACACTATTCTTTATATCAGAGCCATCATGTGAGACATTTTCTGGCAAAATAAACATTCATTCACCATTACCCCACGTATTGATTGAAATTATTATACATTTTATATCAGACGTAAATTTCCACACTGATATCAGAGGCGATAACCGTGTTTCCTTAAACTGTTAACGGACATTACTATTTATTAACTGTATTTATTGTTTGATGTGCAATGATCATAGAGGTATAAACTGCCGAAAATATTAGTTTCTTATGTGACCCATTTAATTAGTATAACTAATTAACAAATTGCATGCCTCATTTGCATATGCAAATAGCCTGATACCACCGCGCGTCACTATCAATACATTAATATACTACATGTACATTATTATATCTGTATAGCGGGCACGTGTATTTTTTTAGATCTGGTGGAATTGTGACACAATTATACATTTTTCTAATTCCTATTATGGGCATGTACCTTTAACAATGTATATACTTGTATTAGCTCACCTGAGCGAAGCTGTGCCTGTCCGTCCGTCGTCCGTCGTCCGTGAACATTTTCAAACGTCTTCTCCTCGGTAACCATTAGGGCTATAGTCATCAAACTTCATGGTCATGGTCCTTAGGTAGGGATTACAAACGTGTTAAAATGATGTTATTACGTAATCCAAGATGGCCGCCGTCTAAAAATAGCACATTCTTCAAAAATCTTCTTCTCAAGAACCGCCAACCGGATTTCGACGAAACTTTGTAGGAATGATCGATGTACAATGCTGTTTCAAAGTTGTTAAAATGGTGACACCGGGGCCAAAAATGGGCGTGGCCCGTGGGGTCAAATTGGGGTCAACTTTTATTTTTGATCGAATCTGGCCATATCTATATCAAATCGAAGGTATCAAAGAGGCGATCGCTCTGGTACATTTTGTGTCGAAATTGGATGTTCATGTCATCCAAGATGGCCGCCGATAGGTCAAAAGGTCGTTATTTTAATAAAGATTGCAAACGTCTTGTTCTCGTCAACCGCTTGGCCGATATTGGCCAACTTCACCAAAATGGTTATTGGGTCAAGACTTTTCAGTTTTATTAAATGGTGGTCATCGCGAAATCAAAGATGGCCGCTGTTGAAAAGTAGGTCAAATTTTAAAAAAAATCTTCTCGCGAACTGCCTGGCCGATTTTTACGAAATTTGGTATGAATGATCGATAGTTAACGCTGGTTCATATTCCTTCAAATGGTGGACCCCGGGTCAATAATGGGCGGGGCAGGAGGGGTCAAGTAGTGGTACAATGTCACATTTGACCGAATATGGTCATGTCATATATCAAATCGAAGGTATCGACGAGACGGTCACTCTGGAGATTTTGTGTCGAAAATAGGTAATTATATCATCCGAGATGGCCGCCGAAAGGTCAAAAGGTCGTTCTTTCAATATAGATTACAAACGTCTTCTTCTCGTGAACCACTTGGCCAATATTGGCCAAACTTCACAGTAATGGTCAGTTGGTCAAGCCTTTTCATTTTTGTTAAAATGATGGTCATCGCGAAATCCAAGATGGCCGCCGTTGAAAAGTAGGTAAAATTCTCAAAAAATCTTCTTCTCACTAACCGCCAGGCCGATTTCAACGAAGCTTGATAGGAATGATCGATGGTTAACGATGTTTCAGATTCCTTCAAATGGTGGCCCCCGGGTCAGGAGGGGTCAAATAGGGGTCAAATTTCACATTTGACCGAATATGGTCATGTCATATATCAATTCGAAGGTATGGACGAAACGATCACTTAGGAGTATTTTTTTCTCACGAACCACCAGATCGATTTCTACGAAACTTGGCAGAATTGATCGATGTACAATGCTTTTTCAAATTTGTTATAAAATGGTGACCCCTGGGTCAAAAATGGGGTCAAATAGGCTCAAATTTCATTTTGGACGGAATATGGTCTTATAATATATCAAATGAAAGGTATTGATGAGGCGATCGCTGTGGTGCTGTTTTCATCGAATCGGATGATCACATCATCCAAGATGGCCGCCGAAGGGTCAAAAGGTCGTTCTATTATTAGTGATTTCAAATGTATTCTTCATGCAAACCGCTTGGCCATTGGTGACCAAACTTCGCAGTTATGGTTCATTGGTAAAGCCTTTTCAGTTTTGTTAAAATGGCGGTCGTCGTTAATCCAAGATGGCCGCCGTCTTAAAATAGCATAAATTCAAATGTTATTTATTTTCTGTCAAGGAAGTTATTTGAAATACATGTACAGACTTTGTAACTTTATGAAATAACATTGATATATGTGTTAGCTGTGACTATATTATCTATATTAACTAATATCTGGTGATGAAGGAGTGTAGAGTCATTATTGTGAATGCTTAATTTATGTGACTGTGACATTGGAGAATTATCTGTACTTTATATGTCAAGAAAGGTGATATGTGTTAATATTAAATTATATGCGCACCCGATGATATATGTTATAATAAAATACAAGTGAGTGATCTAATTGGTGAACATTTACAAGAAGAGTGATGAAATATACTACAAGTGTGTCTACTTCGGCCTGAAGGCTTAGAAGATTGAAGATTGAAGATAAATTCTTAAAAAATCTTCTCACGAACCACCAGACCGATTTCGACGAAACTTGAGAGGAATGATCGATGTACAATGCGTTTTCAAAGCTGTTCAAATGGTGACCTCTGGGTCAACAATGGGCATGGCCTGGGGTCAAATAGGGGTCAACTTTGTTACGGAAGCAGCCTGTTATGGTCTCCAAATCTCTCAAAGTTGTGTAAGATATATCTGTACATATCTCGAGACAACTCCAACGCTGATGACTTCTCGAGTTTGTCGCATTGACATTTGGTGCCTGTCATGGGCTTATTTTGATGTATATGTAGTGACAACTTTACATACCAGTATTTGCTGGATTTTTGTGACATTGCACAGGTGAATGATACAGGGCCATCATGGCCCTCTTATTTTTAGATGAAATCACCATTTCTTGTGACCAGCTCCTGATCATGTAAATAGTACATATTAACTACCGAGTATTATGGGTAGAAGTGTAACGTTCAATAAATACTTTTTACGTGACAGTTAAACGTTCAATAAATCATTTATTACATGATATAAGCTAAAATTATCTATACATCATTTATCAAATAAAAAAGTTCAATTATTAACACATTAATCAGTTATTACATGATACGTTAAAACGTCCAATAACTAATTTATTACATGATGTAAGTTAAAAACGTTCATTACATCATTAATCAGTTATTACATTCAATAACTCATATATTACACGTTAAAACATAAACAAATCATTTATTGCACAAACAGTTAAAACGTTCAATAAACCATTACTCATTTATTACATGCTACTTTAAAAACATCGAATAAATACTTTACTATATGATCAGTTAAAACGTCCAGTACATCATTCATAATTGAGTACATGTTAAGTTAAAACATTCAATAAATGATTGTACTTTGTCACATGATAAGTCAAAACGTTCAATAATGCATTCATAAATCATGTATTACATGGTAAATTCATTTATGACATGCAGCTGGGAGGAGGTGGAGCGGGAGTCGGGAATACAGGTCGTATACAGGACAGGCGGTGTCCTGCTGGCCAAGAAAGAGACTGAGAATGTGGCGACAAAATACGCCGATGCGATGGCCGCCCACAATATAGAGTGAGTACATAAAGAATCCCAGGGGTTTATTCAGTTTATCAGACAAGACTAGGAAACGCGTAGGAAATCTGAGGCTCGCCGAAGATCACTACGGTTTTCGAGCCGAACCATCTATCCATTTTGCACGTAATACATAGAGAGTACCAGTCTGGTCTCAAGTTTATTAGGCAAGGCTAGCAAACGAGCCGAACATTTATCAACTTTGCATGGTATACATATAAAATACCATGTTAGTGTCCTTTGATATCAAGTTTATCAGGAAACTAGGAATTCAGAGGCTCGCCGAGGAATTCCTATCGTTTCCGAGCGGATCCTGATAACCGTGATATCAAAATACACTAGCTTGGTTTTCTATTTATCAGGTAACAGTTTAGGCTCCATGATAAGCAATTGTGACGTGTTTTTGTTTGAAAAGAGCGTGGATTTATTTCCGTGATGTCATTCCACTGACGTAATTTTGTAACGTCATTTGACGCCGTTCGACCAATGAAACGTGTGTTAAATGTGTTGTAACCCGTATGTTCGTGTCAGGTCCATGCCTGATACAGTAATATGTTATCAGTCAGTGTCAGTACATTTTCGGCCAATACAAAGCTCGTTACTTGATAAATAACGGCTGCAATAAAATAGTTTTATCGCATGAAAACCTTGTTATGACGTGCTGTAACACATTTCATAAATGTGATACGACACACGTGTAATAACACCTGCAGCGAATTTGATTCGTCGGCCGCATCACACTAATTACGTATTCGTATTATGCGATATCACCATGCCAAACGAACAAAATGAAGACGTTCCAAATGACGTCCATAATAGCGCGACAAAGCAATGTTGTTTTGACGTTGACGTCATCATATCATGTTTCAAACGTCATTAGAAGCGTCAGTGACTAAGTAAAATTACTGCAACTGTTAGCACGGACTCCCGTATAGTAATATGTAGTGCTTATAAAGAGCGGGAACCTATACTATGCTATATTTATTTATATAACAGTTTTGTTGCTGGTATTCAAACTATTTTCTCAGTGGAGATTTCCAACTTTTCACTGAAGAATATCGGATATCTCCAAATGTTCAACTATTTGGAGTGTGAAGTCATGTGACAAGCATAATCTCAAACTCGTTTCGATTTAATACGAGATTTATGAAACTCGTCAGCAATGTTGTGGTGCATAAATTGTGCGTGACTCGCTTCAAAAATCTCATATCAAATGGAAACTCGTTTCAGATACTCCATCTCAAAAGATATACGCGTAAACTGAGAAAAACATGGGATTTTGTACCTAATGTGATGTGCGATTTTTCATAAATTGTTATTTTATAGAATTTACTATATTTTCCGTAAATGACAACGATGGCGAATTACCTACCTTGTTGGTATTTAACATCGGATTAAAATTGGTTATGATTCAGAAGAGAGATTTGTCGTTCATACTACAAAGTGCCTGTGGCCAAATACAATTGAAAACTATGGACGGGTTCACAACATGCTCATATCCAAACACGAAACATGGGCGGGTTGACAACACATTCATTTCCGGGCGGGTTCATACTATGCTTATTTCCGGATACAAAAAAAACATAGACGGGTTAAAAACATGTTCATTTCTTTGCACGGGTTAACAACATGTTATTTCAAGTCACGAACTGTGGACGAGTTTAAGGCGCGTATATTTCCGGACACCAAACATGGACGGATTCACAGCACGTATTTTCCAGGCGCGAAATATGGACAGGCATGAAAGGTGGACAGGTTCGCAACATGTTCTTTTCCATGCGCGAAATATGGACGGGTTCATAACACGTTCATTTCCAAGCACCAAATGTGTACGGGTTCACAACACATTCATTTCCAGGCATGAAAGGTGGACGGGTTCGCAACATGTTATTTTCCATGCGCGAAATATGGACGGGTTCATAACACGTTCATTTCCAAGCACCAGACATGGACGGGTTCACAACACGTTCATTTCCATGCATGAAAGGTGGACGGGTTCGCAACATGTTCTTTTCCATGCGCGAAATTTGGACTGGTTCGCAACACGTTCTTTTCCATGTACACAATATGGACGGGTTCACAACACGTTCATTTCCAAACGCCAAACGACGAGTTTACCGCGCGTACATTTCCGGACACCGAACGTGGACGGGTTAACAGCACGTTCTTTTCCAGGCATGAAAGGTGGACGGGTTCTCAACTGCACCGGAAGTTCCCACAGTTCACGACGGACGATAACTACGTGGCGGTGTACCAGAAGGACGGAGGGCTGGTGGACGCGGCCATGGGCAATGCTGTCCACATCCAACTGGCCAGGGGGCACGGGGCGACCATCGTGGAAAATTGCCCTGTGATGAGACTATCCAAGGACAAGCAAGGCATCACCGCTGTATGTTGTTGTTGTCGTTGTTGATTCGATTTCGAGGCGTGGGATCACGTGTTTCCGAACGGCGTGACGTCATGTTTTTAGATGTGTTTACAGTAGATTTTATTTAATATCTTTCTAATGGAATAACATATTTTATGAAATATACCGCAGCAAATGAGATACACGTTCCCCTTTATTGTAGCGGCTTTAATCTCATAATTATTTCGTTTTGACGAAGAATCGGTTAGCGTAAATGTAAATCAAAACTAGAGCACGTGAATGTATGAAATAAACGATATCGATTATTTGTGAAAGTTTTAAGTTATTGTAAATAACGTTCAGAGCACCTATAAAACACATATGCCATCGTATTTGGTGCGCTATATATCAATCAAAATCCGTCCGTTTGTTAGGAAGATTTTAAAGAAAATCTACTATAAATTGATTTCACAGATTACGTCACGTCGGAAAATCGGGTTCGGAAACCACGTGATTCAACATTTTTTAATGAAATATATTGACAGAAACTGCGATATAATCTGTAAATGACGTCGAGAGTTAACGAAATTTTAATAGCAACTGCGGAATAGAATTCCAGAAAATTTCGTAAACTTTCGACGTCCTTTACGGAAATTGATATAGCGTAAATTATGTAAATATATTTCAAGACATATATCGCCCATGTTCTTAGGTACAAACTAACATGACGTGTCTCATTTGATGTGTATGTTCATGCATTGCACAGGTGCACACAGCGAAGGGCGTGTTCTACTGTCGGAAGCTGGTGGTGACGGCGGGTGCCTGGATAAACCACGTGTTGGGCTCCATTGGGCTCCACATCCCCATATACGTCACACAGGAGCAAGTCACGTACTTCGCCACGCCAAACATGAAGGACTTTGTTAAGGACAAGTATGTATTGTCCAAAAGATCATGAGAAATGTGTGTTGTCGCTACAGCAAACATGAAGGCATTGAAACCACCCCAAACCTGAATGACATGTTTGTAACGTTGCCACAACAACCGTGAATGACTTTGTTAACATGGTTAAGGACAAGTATGTATTGCCGCTACAACAAACATGACGGGCTTCGCTAAGAACAAATACGTATTGAAACCACCACAAACCTGAATGACATGTCTGTAATGTTGCCACAACAACCGTGAAGGACTTTATTAAGAACAAGAATGTATTGTCGCCACAACAGATTGTAAGGAACTATTGTATTGGTTGGTCCGCTGCTTCGCGTGCACATGTTTCATTTAATATAGTCCCGAACTCTATGCGATACTAATATGTACTTGGCAGTTTAATACTGATGTGATATTGCTCAATGTTTTAACTATTATAACACATCATGAACAATAATTATTAATTTAATAGATATTGTGTGAAAAAGCCGCAATATGCGATTAATTTAGACGAAACCATTAAAAATGCAATTATTTAACAATGGAAATGCGGCAAACAAAAATTGTCGTCTGCTGTTTTATATAGTTTGTCGTCTCATTTCTCAATAAAAACATGGTTGGACATTTCCACTGGAAATGATTCCCAAGTGTTGTCAACACTTGTTTTTGATGAGAAAAAAAAAGGAAAATAGAACACAAACGGCAGGCGACAAAATTTAATTCAGCAGTGTAAGGGCTAAATCGTTCGTGGAGAAACTATAGTAAACAAAAACGTCGTTGTCGTTGTTTCTTGTTTCAGATTCCCCATGTGGATTTTCCACACGAGTGAGCACGATTACTACGGAATGGCCATCCACGGGAACACGGGATCTAAGATCGGGATCGACGCAGGGGGTCCTGTTGTCACAGCGGATACAAGGACCTTCACCCCCGACCCAGTCCGCGAGAAGAAATGCATTGATCTTCTGGAGAGGATACTACCAAAGGTGAAATAAATCGTTCATACAGTTTAAAAACAACAACAACAATAGGGTTATTGTGCTTGGAAAACCACGTGTAGCTTCCACTGGAAATACTTCATGTGTAGCATCTGGGTTAGAACTGGCGAACTAAATCGTGGGTCAATGATGGTTGCGAACAGTAACTCTTGTAATCTACAGTAGATTGCAAGAGTTACTGTTCGTACCTAGGCCAACGATAAACTGGTTATTTACGACATACACATTACAAGACAAAGTCAATGGATCCATGATAATCGCCAAAATAAAACATGCATTGCACGTGCTGTGTTATTTGAAGTATTCAATAATTGTCCATACATGTATGTATTGACTGTGTCAATAGTGTCGCCGTCCACGACTCAATCACTTCCTAGCACCACTTAAAGCCAGCCTTATGGCTAACGGAACACAAGTCACACTCGCAGATCGGAAGCTAGGCTAACCAGTATGGAAGGTAATATCCGCCATAATTCTATGTGACTTGATGCTTGCGTGCTGATGACATTACAACTTATATTTAATTCGTCATTTGTATTTATTACATTTGAAATCTGCTTGTTGTAATTGTAGTTGTCTTTCTTACATGTCCATTCTGCTGATTGCTTTGTTCATTCGTATTATTGACATTACAATTATTGATACGTCCTTATTCGTGTCCCTGTTTTATTGCACTAAGCATTTGCAAAAGAAAGTAAGAACAACGCACTTAGCACTTTGAATAAGGCCGAAAGCAGTAAGGACAAAGCCGCAGGAAGTAAGCATCAAGCCACAGTCCGAAAGCGGAAAGCCGCAAGCAGAAAGCATCAAGTCACAAGTCGAATGACGCAAGCAATATTGGTAATATAGTGCCTCATTATGACGCCAGATGGCACTGCTGTCAATGTTAGGAATCCTCCGACGAATACATAATAGTACGAGATGTGATTGGCTGTTTGAGGCACACCGCCAATGCCGGTGTTGATGTAAGATTTCACCCACAAATTATCACAGTATAGTTTAGAAGACACCAAATAGTTTTACTATATAATGTAACCGAATCCCATCCAATAAGGCCAGCTCTCCTACTTTCACTATTCGTATGGATGTTGTGGGATCTACTTATACATGACCTGCAGCCGGTCTGTACTGGTTCTGCATGAATTAAACAATAGGTTTACTTACTCCTAAGAAAGAAAACTCCAACCTCGTCATGTCCCCCAATATTGTTTACATTTTTTTTTGCCACGGAAACTCTGTTTACATCACATGACCAACATGTTCCTCAAGTGAACCTGGGTAGTAATGGATCAAGATTTGCAAGCAAACTGTGTCAGTGACCTCAAAACATCCGCACGATTTTATTCCAACCGGACTACTTTTACCCTCTTGACGATTTCGCACCATTTGTTATTCTCTAACCTATATTAACTAAATTGCATATGTATATCACTAATATCTTTTATACATACAGTATCGTCATAATTAAATTACATATGTACGTAATTGAAAACAATCATATTTTTATAGTAAGTTACACATATGGTAACTTACACAGGTTGACTGTCAAACTGGCCCGTTACCGATGCAAACCAATAGGCAATAACCGTCCGGGATTAGACTAAGGTGGGCCACCACCATTGATTTTCCCTAAAACACTAACCCGTTACCACACATTTTGCTATTCTCTGCTACTTTCATTTTTCTTATGGGTGTTGTGGGACCTAATTTCCAATAACCTGCACCCATTCTGCTCTGGATATTGACTAATTAAAATAGAGATTTAATTATTGTTGAAGCTGGGGTCCCATCTAGTAGGTACACACTTTTCTTTATGGAACTTAAATAAGTGTATAATTGCAACAAGTCCACCACTTTTAAAAATTACGAGTGCCAGCTACACAGATATAATTATTTAGTATTTAGTAATGTACGCATAGAGACTCGCGGTGGTATCAAGCTAGTTACATATGCAAATGATGCAGTATTTTTAAATTATTTATATCAACTAAATGCTGAATAACTATTTTTATCCACATATCATAAAGTATGATATTGCACATCAAAAAATAAATAAATGGAATAAATAGTTGCTCCCGTTATCATTTTAAGGAACCCCGGTTACTGCCCCTGATATCAAACTGGCATTTCGTGTTTGATATAAAAAGTATAATAATGTCAATTAGTACGTCTGAAAATGGTAATCATTTTGCCAGAAAAATGTCAGATTGAAAGAATAAAGAAAAACATGTCTCCCTATATTTTAACCTGGTATGTACACTCTATGTTTAAGGTTAGGAAAGGGGTGTTTTTAACACCAGTTTTCAGCATATTAGAAGCATTTAAAAGAAAACACTGAGCCTGTTGGTCACGTGATGTAAACAGAGTTTCCGTGGCCAAATAATGTAAACAATATTGGAAGACATGACGAGGTTGGTCCCACAACATCCATACGAATAGTGAAAGTAGGAAAGTCTGGCTGGGATTCGGTTAAATTATACAGTAACACTATTTGGGGTCTTTTAACCTAAACATGGCGCAACAGAAAAGGCGGCATCAATCTACATCAACACCGTTAGGGACATGGAACCAATTTAGAGAGCAACGCATTGTAGGACGGGTACCAGCATATTAAATCATTTTAGGGAGAACTATTTTATGTTTTAGCAGCGTACCTGGCGTCATAATGGTTGTTCCAAAATTACTGTTGCAATTGTTGTTGTCAAGCGGCGTGGCTTATCGAGGTAACAAACCGCATGGCAAAACAGCGATGCAATAATCAATAATGGAACTCCGGATGTCACTAAGAATGAATCATCAAGCTACTTAGAATGTAAACAACACAAACGCATTGAAACAGTGTGAATGCATAAAGCATCAAGCCAAATGCACATGCAATTTAGACTATAACCAAGAAGATTTCAAATGTCACAAACACGAATGATGAATAAAATAACATGAAAGTAAGTTGTAATGGCACCAGTCAGCAAGCATCAAGCCACATAGAATTGTAATAAGACGGGTAGAACTTAGAATGTCATCAGCAAGCAAGCATCAAGCCTAATATAATTATGGCGGATATTACCTTCCATAAACCAGTGTTTTCAGTCTGTTGCACATGGCGGCTTAATCTCGATACAAATGAAACACAAGTCGGAATGGCAGATCAGAAGCTAGGTTTACCAGAGTTTTCTGCTCGCCTAGAACGGCAACAGTCGCCATGCCAGTCAGGCAGATAATGTGGCTGTGACTGGAGAAATGAGAATTATAGCATTTGTGACCAGTGCAGCTCTTGATCAAATATCACACTCATGAGACTAATAATGATCTAAATTGCTTGTAAAAAGCATGACGTTTGTTTATTGGATGAAATGACGAACCGTGCAGATCATGATCAGACTGTGTGGATAACACGGTGATCTGGATCTACACAGGTCACAAAACCCATAAGCACCATTTTTCCAGGCACAGCCACATATATATATGCTGAAAATCACCGAACACCTTGAGACGACCCCCACAATTACTGCGGTTTATTCGTTCCTTGAGGACATGATCGTGCCCTATAGCACGCGGATATCCACGCGGACATATTCACTAATGCGGACATATTCGCATCTTCCACAAGCTAGTTATGGCGCTCGCAACAGGCGTGACCATTTAGGTGATAACCATGCTTTGTTTTTCGATTTGGAGCGGTTTGTGTGAGGTTTTATGGTCTGTGAATCCGTTTTACGTCGACGCGTCAGCAGGGCCGTAAAATTGATTCTCGGACCATAAAACCTGACACACACCGCTCCAAATCGAAAAACAAAGCATGGTTATCCCCATTCTAATGTACCTATTGTCATGATTGTGCTCCCTACTTTCTACAACGACGTAGCATATCACGAACAGTGATCTGTTTCAATACGTCAGCAGGTTGATAACCGCCTCACATCAACTGAATAATTTGAAGAAATGTAACTCCGCCGAAAAATATTCCCATTTCAAATTGAGATTAACGGGACTTCGTATCATCTCTGATGGTTTTTGTCCTGCCTGCTGGAGTACTTACCCATGGTCATAATATTTACACCTTTCATAAAATCATAATGCAAACGCCCATTCGACGTATTGCGTTTACATCCCAATAAAATACATTAGACACACGTGACGTCGCGCGATGTTGTTGATTGGTTAAAGTTCGCAACTTCTCTGTTCTAGGAATTTCGACAAAATGACGTAAAACAAGATTATTCTTTATTTTAACGCCATATTTGGTTATTTACATTTTTGAAACTATCAGAAAATGCAGTGTAAATATAAGTAATACAACAATTGGCTGTTGCGTTTACAATATATTTGGTCTATTTAAAGTTCGTGGACTCCACGAACTTTAAACAGACTAAATGTATTGTTCATCCTAGTAAAGGCAACAGCCCATGATTTTAATTTCTTAATTATGATCAATTGCAAATGCAGGCGCGACACCGCTTCCGTAGCGGAATTATTGCTTAAACTTTAAAGCCACATGTCTTATCTTCTAGTCGTTGGGTCCAATCCTGTATACGAAGACGTGCCTGTATACGATGCCACCGGACCGGAATTTCGTCATAGACACCTGCCACAGACAGGGGTGGAAGGATGTTATTGTCTGCAACGGGGCTGGACACGCATATAAGTATGCTAACAACAGGGCATAGTGTCCTTCTAGTGTGATATTATCGAGAGGAAACAGCCACAATATCATTTCTCTCGTCACATTTTTAATTGCCGAGTCTGGACACATATATTTGTATGCTGACTACCGGGCCTTTTCTCCGTATATTGTGATATTATGGTGAGGAAATAGCTATAATATCATTTCTCCCGTCACGTGTTTAATTGCCGAGTCTGGACACATATATATGTATGCTGACTACCGTGCCTTTTGTCCGTATATTGTGATATTATCGAGATGAAATATCAATAATATAATTTCTCCCGTCACATTTCTAATTGCCGAGTCTGGACACATATATACGTATGCTGACTACAGGGCCCATTGTCCGTATACTAGTGTGATTATCGAGTGGAAACAGCCAAAATATCATTTCTCCCTTAACATTTCTAATTGCCGAGTCTGGACACTACGTATGCTGAATACAGGACCCATTGTCCGTATTGTATGATATTATCGAGAGGAAATAGGCAAAATAATCATTTCTCCCGTCACATTTCTAATTGCCGAGTCTGGACACATATATACGTATGCTGACTACAGGGCCCATTGTCCGTATACTAGTGTGATTATCGAGTGGAAACAGCCAAAATATCATTTCTCCCTTAACATTTCTAATTGCCGAGTCTGGACACTACGTATGCTGACTACAGGACCCATTGTCCGTATAGTATGATATTATCGAGAGGATGTAAGCAAAAGAATCATTTATCCCGTCACATTTCTAATTGCTAATGTACTTTTGTACTGTTTTATGTCCTTATGAAAGTGGTAACCACGTGTTCAAGTGACATGTAAAATGCATCTGGTGACTTGAAACTAAATAAGAAGAGAGGATTTCCTGAAAGCAAAATATTAAAAAGAAAAAAGTCCACCTCGCGGCGCTTTCCGCCAACTCGTGAGAAGCACGCTGCTGTTTTACTGTATCGTCAGATACAGTTATGTCAGCGTCCGATGTACATGTATGTTGCTATTTTTAGGTATCACCATTTTATTTATCTATTTTAGAAGCATTAACGATCGCAATTTTTGCGGAGAGGTTTATTCGCCGGAACTCGTGTACTTATTATGTGGTAAAAAACGGAACTTCTATAAACGGTTATAATTCATACTTCATAATACCTATTTTGATGGTAAATATATCAAATTAAAGGTATGTCTCTCTGCTCCAACTACGACGGGTGTAATTAATGCACCCAACACCAGATGCATATTGGTATAAAGGCTGCGAATCATCAGTTTGGGGCAGGCTCACATTCCTACATTTGGTTTCTGGCGATACAGGTTCAGTTCTTTCAGTACTTTGATTTATGTCCTTATGAACCTGGTAACCCGAATTGTATTTATTCACCGCCATATTTTCAGATTTGCCGGTCTTCTTGGAAAGATATTAAGCGAGATGGCGATTGACGGACGCACCCAGTACGAGATATCACCATTCACAATGGACAGACAGGCTATCTTGGATCCAGAATACAAGCCCGTGTTTGTCATGGGCACAGATAAACAGCCAGCCATTCCAAAGAAAGAACAGAATCAGTCCCGATTATAAGTAAAAACAGAGTTTACGTGAACTTATGTGGAGCGCCGTGGCGTAATGGTTAGTGTGTCGGACTACTGATCCAAGGGTCGTGGGCTCGAGCCAGACTAGCGGCGTGCGTGTAGTCATTGAGCAAGACACTTTATGTTAAGTTATGTTCATATTTGTTAAAAAACACACACCTTTTTACAAATGGACTAGTCAGTTTGTGATGATTGGATTGAACGTATCACTGTCGATTCCATTTATTGAGGGTTGAATGTGTTAAATATAAGCTAAATAATTAAGTAAACTATAACTCTGACAATTGGTGTTAAAACATGGTTTAACTTTTGCCGTCTGCTACTTGTTAGCTCAAGTGAACTATTGTTATCGTTTATCGCCCGACGTCCGTCCGTCCGTACGTTAGTCCACAATTTCTTCTCCGAACAGCTGGGCCAATGTTGCTCAAGCTTCACACGAATCATCTATGGGTGAGGTCTTTTTAGATGTGTTACAATGGAGGTCGTCACTTAATCCAAGATGGCCGCCGCGGAAACGTAAATCAAAGTATTTAAAAAAAAATATTCTCACGGACAGCCAAACCGATAAAAAGACACAAACTTGGCAGGGATGATCGATGATCTATATGTTATTTTAGAGTTTTTTAAAATGATGACCACGGGATAACAAATGGACGAGCCCGGGGTGGGGATCAAATCACAGTTGGACCTCATATGAGACAAGCCATGTGATTTTGTACATTCGGACGTCTGCGTAATTTCATGAAATGCGTTTACAAAATTAACAATATGTACATGTACTATGAAAATTGTTTCAAAGTTTGACGCTATTTACGGAAAATTTTGTAAACGTATTTCATGAAATTACGCCGATGTCTGAAGGTACAAAATCATATGGCGTGTCTCATACGTTCATGTCAAATATTATCGATGATGAAATCGCTCTTGCGTATTTATTGTCGAAAATATGGCCGCCGAAAGGTCAAACGGTGACGGTCATCCCCTTCTTGGAAATTCCAAACGTCTTCATGAACAGCTTGGTCGATGCTGGTCAAAACATAGTGTATTACATTTGTGGCTAGCATATCCCCAGATCACAAGCCGAGGACTGGGACACGGGATACAGGAAATGGCTAATTAACAATGTTACCCCACCCACCTACTTCGTTACATATGTATCGAAGTGGGTGGGTGGGGTAACATTTTGACCTTTTAGTAGGAGTGGCTTGTTTTAAAATGGAATGTATGTTCTGTAATGTGTGGGTATAGTACGTCACTGGCACCTGCTATTTGGATGGGGTGCACTGAATCGGGTAAGAAAATTCCTCCACTTCAGACCATACTTTATTTAATATCTCAGAAACTACTGAAGCGATTTTGACGCGATGAAGCCGTTTAGGAGTTATTTCGAGAAAACCTACATTTTGTTGAGAATAAGGAAGATGGGATGCACTTGGATCCAAAATATCCCCCGAAATCGGTAGAAACTGCCGTTTATAGCCACCAAAAGAGACGCACGAACACTCGCAGGTCCTGATATAGTTGCGTTGACATGCATTAATACTGCACATTCGCCAATTCGTCAGTACAGTCCGAATTTTAATCCTAGTGCACCCAATATTTACATATTTCCAGCAAAATGTATGTTTAACTGCTAAACGTCTAAATCTACGAGGACGGGGCTGTCGGGAGGTGTTGTTAATCAATTGTCCGGTGTATCTGCGCTTTGTCGAGTAAAACTCTCTTAGTTGAGGAGAAATTAATTAAAGTATGGTCTGAATTGAAGATTGTTCTTACCTGATTCAGTGCACCCTACCCAAATAGCAGCTTCCAGTGACGTACTTAACAGGTCCGTAAGCAGAGACGGGTGTGACAGGTGTGTACGCACCCCCCCCCCCCCCTCGTAAGCACTCCCCTGTAGGCACCCCCTTAACCCTTTCAGCACCACAGGCCTGTACATGTATAGTGGTATTGGCAAACAGTGTAGATCCAGACGAGCCGGCTCGTGTCGAGCCGTCTCATCAGGATCTGCACTTTTGCAAGTTATTTTCATAATTTTGAGAACAAAAACACCCATGTTCATAAATGGACTGGTCTGAAAATCATTTTGTGATGATTGGATTGGTTGCAAAATTAACATATCAAAATCCATTCCAGTTACTTAGGAGTGAAAGGGTTAATCTGTCGAGGTCTGTCCGTGGATGTGCAATACAAATGTTGAGCCCTCTGCGCCGTCGATAACGCAACCCCCTAAATTAAATCCTGCGTGCGTACGGGCCTGGGTATCCGTGACGTACTATACACACGGTGGTGTTGGTACATGTATTTGTTGTCGTTTGTTATGGTGTCAATAAATAACAGGACTGAACGTCCTGAATTACTTCGCAGTATGTGTTTGTGGATGACAAATAGACTAATGATTAATCTAGAGTATAAAACGTTTCAAGTATATTGTAGTTTGAAGACTCGGAATAGAGACATGGTGAGTCATTCATATGCAACATCGCATGCATAATGCACGGCCATTCTCCTATGTTGAATAATTGCATACACTTTATGTCTGTTTATTAATAAGTAATTTCATATAATCAATATAAATAAAAGATGGTATCACGCATCAGTCTTGTGTTCCAAACCACAGACCAGAATAAGCCCATAGAACCCGCTGAAATTGGACCGGCTGTGGTTCTGTCTGTGAACACTGTATACCCCAATCAGCATGCATATAAACTTTATAGTCAGTGTAAAATCTGATCAGACTGCGCATCGGTATCCTACGTGCTACTAGATTCACTTAGCCTTGTATGACCAGTATATATCCTGATAAACGTGCACAGTGAGTGGTGCTCTCCGCTTATGACCCGTCGTCGCTCCCTTTTTTTAGGCCGGGGCCAGCGAGCGGGGGCATAACTGCTCTATATTCTCTGTGATGACATTTCTAACATGTTGCTGGTTGTATAATTAACTGTACATCACTTATTCAGACGACACAAATGTTCTGCTATTGGGAAATAGTTGTATATGTGTAATACTATTCCGCCAAGGTCGAACGCGTCCGAAACCATGGAAACACTCATCAGTAATTATATTCCGCATGCAATCTGAAAATGTTGTCAACTTTTGGTAAACGTGGCTGTGACTGGAGAAATGGAGCTTATGGGATTTGCGCCGAGTATAACTCCTGGAGAAACAGTCAAGTCACGATGATCTGTATTAGAGTGCATGAGTCATGTAACCTAATATGTTGCTGTAGCAGGATAACGGAGCGTATGGGATTTATAACCAGTGTAGCTCCTTATCAAATAGCACACTTCTGTAGACTGATAACGATCTATAATGCTTGCCAGAAGCATGACGGGTGTTTCATGGTTGGGATTGCGAACAGTGCAGATCATGATCTGACTGTGTGGATGCACATGTTGATCTGGACATACACATTTCGCAAAACCCATAAGCTTCATTTCTCCACTCTCAGCCACAAATATCGTCGACAAGCTGTACCTACAGATAAGGTCGAGTTTTTCATAACCAATTTCGTCTCATGTTATTCCACACATCGTCCTACAGACCATGCCGCATGCTTATCCGTTTCTAACGGTCGTATTAATTACATCAGCTTTTATACATGACCACCACATGCGGTCAAGTACATGCCCCATATTCGCGTTAGCCACGTGTTACTGTTACCTTCGTAGAGGTACCGTATGGTACCGGTCCCGGTTGGTACCGGCTTATAGGAATCGCCAATTTCGTGTTATCACTTCCGGAATGTCGAAAGGGTCAACATATTTTGTATTCAGAGAATGGAAACTGAAACCGAAGATTGTATTCGTGCACTGAACCATACGGTTTGCGAATAATCGAATGTGGTGGTTAATCGTCGCACCCTTAGTATACGGAAACATTTGAAATGAAAAATCATGCAGAGCATGATGTTATTAGCCGATCAAATCAGGGTTCAATATATGTCCGCATTTTAGTAGTTACTGAGTCTCGGGGTGGGGGGGGGGGGAATGATGATTGGTGCTTAACGGCCTATCAACAGCTAAGGTCATTTAAGGCCAGGCCAACGGGTTGTACTATCCCGCATTAAACGGGTCCACGATGAGGAAAATTCCCAAAATCAGAACTCAATATTTCCATGCCACACCAGTCACTTTAGTAGCTCGGCCCCAAAGTAATATGATTTGCCATAAGATTATTACTTCTTAATGGAGCATAACAGGTTAACGTTGTCACTTGTTTATCCTTTGTTTATCGATTTAAATGGTTTAAATCGACTCGAAGCTTACGTTCAACGGCCGCACAAACTCGATTGAACTGCACGCCTTCCAATGATTTAAATACGCAGCGCGTTTAAATTGTCAATTACGTTTTTTTAATGTGCGCACTGGTCATTTAAAAAGGAGCCCATCCGTGATTTTTTGCGCGATGTTGGGCGCAAGACAATCAATAATTTGCGGCATTGACAATAATTAAGGGGGTTTGCCGCAATCGTGCGTGCTGGCTGCATATCCCTGCCATCCCTGCCATCCCTGCATGATACGTAAACAAATCAAAGTTCGCTATGAAGGGCAATTCTTCGTTTTGATTGGTTGAAAATTTTTGTGAATATTAACTAGCGTCAAATGACGCGCATACGGGTTGCTAGTCGGAGGAGATTTTGAGGAGAGGTCGATTATAAATTAGCCGAATAAACACATTTTACGCGATTATACGTGGCTGAAACTTGTTCTGTTTAATAAATAAAAGCTTTAAAGTAACCCAATAATCGGCGTATGTTGGCGTATATGGCGATTAGAGCCAACTATGGACTTCAACAACAACAACTTCCGGGTTCAATCTCTTCCGGCGTTCAGCTCATTACGTATTCAAAATTGTGTTATTTGGCTATATTTAAAGTTTTAAACGGAGATAATTGCCAAAAATGCAAACTTTATCGGTTGATGCAATTTGGAAGTGATACAGCAAAATTCGCGTTCGTAGATTACCGAATAGCGGAGAAAAGGGTTGCTACAAACTTTTTCAGAATTCGATGGATGACCAATATATTAGCCGATCTATAAATAGATCGGCTAATAATAACTTAAATTGAGCACAAAAAAAGCAAGACATTTATTACACAGAAAAATGAAAAGGTGATGTAGCTATTGGAACTATTGGTATGGCGTAAGACCCATGTTTTTAAACAGTTGAACATGCAGATTCTGATGAGACGGCTCGTTACGAGCCGGCTCATTTGGATCAGCACTGTTTGCATAAACCGCCATATAGCGGGCTTCGGGTTCAGATGGTTAATGGAATAGTCCAAAAATGATCACTGGACTAGCAATGTCATATATTTAGGGGCGAGGGCCGTCCACCCCACCCACACATCTTCCTGAACAAAGAAGTGTATGTACAAGACACAATGAATCGATCCAAGATAATGGCAGAACACGAGGCAGAAAATCATCGGCAACAATGGGGGATCGTAGCTAGTTATTTCCCTTTGCAAATCTATTTATAGAGATCTGTTTCTTTGATTTATTTTAGCGTTTATTTCTTACTGAATAAAGACTGCATATATCTGATCTGGGTCTACGCTGATTACAATTACAATTAATAAGTGTGAACATATGAATCTGGCAAATAATGCGGTTCCGGATCAGATTGCGCAGATATGTAGGAAGATATTTATCGACACTAGTATAAAACACTATAATGACTCCTTTACACAACAAATACTGCGATATTCGCTTTTTTACAAGCAATTAGGCCATAAAATATACACATTGGACCGGCTTTCTATAAATAAATAAATTCAAAGGGACATAACTCACTACGATACCTCATTGATGTCATACATTTCTTCATATTGCCGACAAACGGCGATAATAATGAGAAAGGCGATGCGATAACGGTGTATATGCCAGATCTGGCTGAGATCCTTTATCTCGCACATGTACACAGTCACGCGGTATATATAACCCGATAGGTATAGGATAGACACTGAGTGGAGTTTGATACGAGATATATCACGAGACCGTATATATCTCGTGTCCAACTCCACGAAGTGTCTATCTGACTTAGACCACGTGACTTTCAGGTGCGTATCTAACTATTTTATTTTGGGTATACAAAACGGAAATGTATTCCATTTCACGACAATTGGAAGCGTCACAGATAATACATACATGTATGAACGTAATATTTTTCATTTGAAGCAAATGGAAGTAATATAGTCGAATTGGTCAGCACACGTTCATTGAAATTGGACGTTTTAGTCATACACCGCATAGTGAAAATGACCCGGTCTCGACATGCCAAAATGCACCAGTTACGCACCTGAGTACTCCATACGTCAGACATCCCCGTGCAACTCAATGCTACATGTACATTGTACACTCTCCACAATCATTCATTACACATGGCGCCACAGTTTACTGTGTACTTCTATATAGTGTGCTATGGATACGTTGGGCCAAATACGTTGATACAAATTGGAAGGTAAAAATTGAATTGGCGGCATGGAAGACATACTTCAATAAAACTGTTAATTGACTTATTTTTCTATTTTCATCTTATTCTATTTTCATCTTATTCTGTCCCGCCCATTTTAACGTCGCAAAAGCGCGTCACTGACATATTATGTGAAATGTCCACGAACAGTGTAGACCTGATCAGACTATGCGTATGGTCGGGCTGATGGGGCTACACTGGTCGCATCCTATCTAGGCACATTTTGTCGTGACGCTTCACATATGTGGCGCGTCATGAGAACATGTGCGCAATTATTAAAAGCACTATGAATGTTCCTATGACGAACAGCGAACAGCGTAGACCATGATCAGACTGTGCGGATGAGCAGGCTGATCTGGGGCTACGCTGATCGCAGCCCCAATTAGGCACGATTTGTCATGACGCGTCACATATATTGGTACGAGAGAACAGACGCCGACATTTGAGAAAACCATGTTTATCGCCATACGTTATTTGTGTAAAATAAATGTGATTCATTTTTATATTTCGAGTAAATGTGCTCGAAAGTTGGTGGTAATTTCACTGGAATGAAAATTAAAAAAATGGACGACTTTCGAGCTCATTTACTCTAATTATGAAAATGAATAAAAATTATGTTACACACATTACGTATGGCGATAAAGATGACTTTCTCAAATTTCAGCGTCAAAATTGGGTTCGGTCGCTTGAGGTGTGCTTCACGTGCCTGCACGTTTAATAGATAGGATCATTTCGTCTGTATATGGGATATATACGGACGAAATACTCCAATATGATTGGACTATATTGCTTGGCAGTGATCTAATTACGTATAAGACGACTCATGAGAGAATTGTCCCAACGGCTGCTATGGTCGCTGTCACCCATCATAAGTTAGAACAAGGTAGCAAGCATACTGGTGCAGTCTGGTATTGGCTAGATGTTAATGTTAGTTTGTTATTGGCACTATGGATTAGTCATTGACGAACAGTGTAGGCCCTGATCAGACTGCGCGAATGCGCAGGCTGATCTGGGCCTGCATCGGTCGCCATTTCAATTCAACTCGTTTTCGCATGGCCCAGCATGTAGATACCGCCTGTTTGTTGTGGATATGCCGATGTGACTGTGCGACATTTAGTGGTGTATTCCTTTCGCATATTCCCGGCGACTTTAATCTCTGCTCCGGAATGTTGATATGTATTTATTATAATGGCAATAAGTCCTATATAGTCGTTATGTTGCCGTTCACCTCACGCACATGTTATATCAGACGTAAATTATAAAAAGTAAAACGTACAAAATAGCATGCCTCATTTGCATATGAAAATAGCCGGATACCACCGCGATCACTGTCAGTAAAATAGTCATTACCAAATGACAATATCTGTATAGCGGGCACTCGTAATTTTTAGAACTGGTGGGATAGTGACACAATTAAATTTTATTCCTATAAATAATATTTTGTGCATACTGAGTTGGCATGTACCCTTAAAGTTTTAGGCACCAAATGCTCTTTATAGAAATTAAACGTGTATACATTAATTATGTAACTATACCACCAGTTTTAAACATTACGAGTGTCCGCTAAGCAAATACATGTATACGTTTGCATCAGGCTGTTTTGATATGAAAATAAGGCCGGACGTTTTGAAATTATTTGTATAAATTAAATTCATCACCTGCTATATCTGCTATATACACAATAGAATGTTTCCGAGTCAACATGCCTAGTCGAATCCGCCGGCGGCAGATAACACACACATAACACAATAGAGTCGCATTCCCGTTTTGCCGCTAATTTTAACCACAAAATGTCTTCGATGCTATTATCGAGGATTGACACATTATACGCAGACAGTAACTCAGTTTTTACAAAGGCTCCAACCCCTCCACTACCCCCCGCTGGCATTGTTATGTAGAACCGTCCGGTTATGGCGGAAAAATGTATATCCGGGTACGTTAATAGTTTCATTGCCTCTCAGAAAAGTTTCAACAACGCATAATATGTCACAATTCACATTTATTGTTGCTTGTTTGCGGAATAAGGAATTGTCATTGTCTTTATTAGACCAGCCCACAACATTCCAGCATCCCAGGTGCACACCGTCCTAATTGTTGTTTGTATTCTGGCGCTGGGATGAAAATATTCTACCCCCGGAAACGTGAAACTTTTTGTCTTTCCCAATTTCCTTCAAAATCATACGAAAATTGGAATCACGTACTCGTATATCTGGGGCATAATCATTTTCAATGTACACTTTTTTTTGTATTTCTGAGTGTTTTTTAATTGAGATTTGCCTTTCATAACTTTTTGTTTATTTTCAAATGTTTCAAATGTGGCGATGATTATCCCTGGGTATTTGTTTTTCGACTGTTTGCGTATGACGTCACTGACGTTAACGTCGGTCACCCTGCAGCCGTCTTTGATCAGGGCGTTAACCTTGTCGAGCGTGACCTGTTGTGATTCGTCTTTGTCCTGTATTATGCCTTTGATCACAACTCGTTTTTTCCGCTGCTCAAATTCTACTGACGGGTCGGGTTGATTACCGCTACTTTTGACTACTTCGGCGTATGACAACTCGAGTGAGCGAATTTTAGATTGCAATGCTTCGATCTGTTCGATATGTTCAGACCGTAATTTGTCCACCTCGCACTTTATGGTATCAGATATCAATTCAGTCATTTTGCAAATAATTTTTTCCTTCGAGATCCTTTTCTAGGCTATCTATGCGTTTGGAGAGTTTTTCTTGCGAGCTTTGTATATCAATGGACAAGTTTGTAAATAATAGTTTGATACCTGGAGGCACAAACAGAGGATCGTCAACAGAGCTGGGTCCCGCCATAACATCCGCCATGACACTTGGATCCTTTGTGTTTCCCTTGACTTTTTTCCCCCCATTCAAATTGTCACTTTCACAAGATTCCGCCTCCAATTTCCTCTTGGCGTTTGAATTACTCATTGTTTATGTGAAATATGAACGTAAATCCAAGTGAAAAATAAGTTCACAAGTAATTAAATTTTGATAAATTTATCACTGATTATCACTGTTAGAAAAAAGAAAACTTTCTTGCGCATGCGCAGTCAATAGTTACCACCGCGAATCACTATCAAAAAAATAAATATTACTAAATTACTATATCTGTATAGCGGGCACTCGTAATTTTTAGAACTGGTAGAATAGTGACACAATTATACACTTATTTAATTCCTATAAAGACCATGTTTTGTCTACTGAGTGGGCATGTACCTTTTAAGCAGTATCCAATTGTGTCCCCTGTTTAGCGGCGTTTATGATAGTATAACTGTTACAGATTAATGCATACATTATTTGCAATCTGATCTTCATGCTCTGTGATCACACCATTTTATTTGATCACATTCCCAAAAATATGCGTTATTCTAGTATATTCAGAAACTCTGATAAGAAGGGGATATCATTTGCCATGGCATAATTTGACATGTTCGCTATTCCTTGTGTAAAGAAATATTATTTTTATGTGAAATGCTGTCTAATACCAAATTTAGAAAGAAATTCCCATTATACACGCTAGTGTAACTAGAATTTTGTTAACGATTGAACAAAAAAACACGTTTATTATATTGAAGAATAACTGGCATTGTTGCGCTAGTTAGTTGTTTGTGTTATATATGTTTACAATGCACCAACGCCCACATGCTGTAGCTCTGACAGATAATGATTGATCACACATTACGTTGAAATTCTGGGTACTCGGAGTATTCTAGACCTCGAATGGAATACATCACTGCTCGCCGAAAGATATAGCTCATTTACCATGTTTACCTCCAATCAGGGTGTTCGGTATAGAGAGATTACTTGCATATCTGCCGTTGAGTACTCGCAGTATTCTAGACCTCGAATGGAATACATCACTGCTCACCGAAAGATTACAAACATTTCTACTGGCTGTTAGAAACGGCTCCTCATTTGTATTTATAAGGAATTAGCGTTCAGTTTAAATATTTATGGTACTGTTTAAGCAGTGAGTGTAAAGTTTAAACATTCAACATGGCATGTGTCGGAGGCTCAACAGACGCTGAGCATATATCGGAGAAAGATAAAATTCTGTGTAACCCGTGTGAACACGTCGGATTGGGCCGGGAAGCGGCCATCTATTGTAAGCAATGTGAGGAGTACATGTGTACGCAATGCGCCACAATTCACGGACGTCTTAAACTGTCGCGAGATCATATACTGGAGTCAATTCCCGGTCTGCCTTCAGTTGAACAGTTTGATGCGCGAAAGTATTTTCAATCTTACTGCGCCGACCACAAGGAAAAACTGATGGAATTATTTTGTGAAGAGCACGAGGAAATGTTATGTGCTTCATGCAAGTTGACGAAGCACAGGAAGTGCGAGGTGGTGTTGGTCCATGACATGGCAAAGGCGGCTACATGCGGGCAACAACTCGCCGCCGCCCTGGACGCCATGGTCGAGCTGAAAGTGAGAATTGAAAATATAAAGACGGAGAGGGTAAACGGTATTGACGCCTTGAAGCGCATTGAAAAGTCGTGTGTTGCAGAAATCAAAGCCTTCAAGGCTAAGGTAATCGAAATGGTGGAACGTCTAGAAAGGGAAATTCTGGTCGATGTTAACAACATACTCGAGAAAGAACTGGGCTTGCTGCGGGTACACGTTGGTACGTGTGATGTCCTGCTAGGCCAGGTAAACACTGACTTTAACGACGCCGACGAGGCGAAATCAGCCGCTGACGGTTTGTCAATTGTTCTGGTTGCTAACAAATTACGCGCTACACGGCATAGCATGGCCTTATCTATCGCCGATATAGAAACAGAATCGTATCGAGCCGACATTAACTACATTCCGTCTCTGTGTTTGACCGATATCCTTTCACGTGTCGACAGGTTAGGGGAATTGCAAGTCACTCCAGCAACGTCAATATCGCATTCAATATGTCCCGTGTCTACACCGACGTTATATACCGATACGTTGATTCTGTAATGAAGATAAACATTCCATCTAAACACATAGCCGGATCCACGATCCTGCCCGATGGACAGGCTATATTAGCTGACTATGCAAATAAGCAGGTGATTCTCCTCGATAAAACGTTGTCACTGAAATCAACACTGAGTTTATTAGATCAGCCCTTGGACGTGGCCGCCGACGGCACCGACGACGTCATAGTGACGATGCCGTATATTAAGACGCTGCAGTGGATCGGCGTGGGCAGCACACTCCTGGCGGGCCGCACCGTCAACACCGATCTGAAGTGCTATGGTGTGGCTGTCCACGCCGGGGAGATTTACACCAGCGTGTGGAGGGATGCCGAAGGCGGTGGCGGCCACATCCTAGTGCTAGACAGACGCGGGGCGGTGACACGGCGGATTGGGCTGGACGCCCGTGGTAAAGGCATGTTCTCACTACCGTACTACATAACTGTGAACCTGCGAGGCTCTGTGTATGTATCCGACTGTGGTCGGAATCGTATAACGTGTTTTACTGCTACTGGGGATGTCATGTACGACGTTAAACATAACGAGATACGTGAACCACGCGGCATGTCTCTCGACGAGAACGACAACCTTTTGGTTTGTTGCCTAGATACCAATGACATTCACGTCATCAAGAAGGATGGAAGTTACCACTGGTTGTTTGCGTCGTCCACTGGTGGCTTGGTGAAACCGTACTCTGTATCATACAGACGTTGTGACCAGACGCTTATTTTGACAATGAAGAACACGCACAGCTGTGTGGCATACACATTAAAATAATGTTGTACATGTGTGTATAGCTAACGAATTGAGGTATCTAAATCACTTACATTTTACAAACTAGCTCACATACATACTTATATATGTACTACATTGCAATCTCTCTAAACCGGACACCCTGGGAGGTCCCCAGGGTGTCCGGTTTAGAGACGTTCCACTGTAAATCGGGCATACTTGTGCAAAGGAGCACTCCGAGACATGATACCGTGCTTTGAGATCACGAACATGCATAGCCAGCGGTGCCATTATATTACCGTGAAACGCATCAAAATTATCCTCACAGGGGTTCCATCGGTGTCCGGTGTAGAAATGTTTTACATGTATGAAGTATTTTGCCCATTACAGCGGGATACACATTCACAGGTATCTAAATTTATATACTTTTTCCATATTTTCTCCATGAAAGTATATGTTGTACCACCACTCATTTGAACAGTCTCGACTAGACTTGACGAGACAGTACAAATGAGTGGTAACAACGCATACTTCTGTGCACAAAAATAGAGAAAATATTTAAAATTTTCAGCCAGAAAAAAATCTGTATCTTCAGCATAAAAAGGGTTAAAGCACTTGGTCTCGTATGTGGCTGTGACTGTGATGAACGGGGCTTATGGGTGTTGTGACCAGTGTATATCCAGAGCAGCCTGTCCACCTGCACAGTCTGATCAGGATGTGGCTATGACTGGAGCAATGGGGATTATTGGTGTTGTGACCAGTGTAGATCATGATCAGTCCGTACATCTGTACAGTCTGATCAGGATGTGACAGTGACTGGAGGAATGGGGCTTATGTTGTGACCAGTGCAGATCCAGATCAGCCTGTACATCTGCACTATTCGCAATTCCATAAACAGCCGCCATGTTTCTAACAAGCAATGTAGATCAATATCAAGCTACGTAAGTGTGTTAATTTATCAGGATTACACTGGTCACAAATACCATCAGTCCCATTTCTCCAGTCACAGCCACACATATGCCAGGAAACTGTTGAAACAGATTAGCATAAACTATTTTAATTGTTTATTTGAATCGTATTTTCGAACCCAATTGTTCACAGGACTCGCCTGAAATAAAATATGATTAGCAAAACAATGTTTATAGATATAATACTGAAAAATAACTAGCCTTGCAAGAATGTTTTGTCAAGTGTGTAGCAAAAATGTATATGCAAATTATCTTCCCTGTTTATCACCGTTTCTGATTTTATACATCTTTTAGAAATTCAAGGAAATGAAATTGTGCAATTGGTTAATATAAGTAATTTGTTGTGCACGTATACAAAATAAACATACCAAATGGACAAATGAATTTGAAGGCAGACCCGGATAAGCGCAGACAGAGATGAAACATATTTATAGTAAAATATAGTGTAACTATAGATTCATGTCTTATTTCTGAAGAAAACTTCTTCAGAAATAAGACATGAATCTATAGTTACACTATATTTTACTATAAATATGTTTCATCTCTGTCTGCGCTTATCCGGGTCTGCCTTCAAATTCATTTGTCCATTTGGTATGTCACACAATTCAGGTATCAAGAATCTGAAATGTAAAAATGTAAATGCTTTGATTTAATGACGGCACTGGCATGTCGGGAGGGACCGACTATTTAAGTCCCCAGATTAGGCGAATTGCCCAAGCACCGAATCGACCATTCGCAGCGGTCGAGGTGGGATACGAACCCGAGGATATAAAACCGATATAAACCCACTCAGTAGACACAAAATGGTAATTATAGGAATTAAATAAGTGTATTATTGTGTCACTCTTCCACCAGTTCTAAATATTACGAGTGTCGGCTATACAGCTATAATCCTTTAGTAATATTTATTTTACCGATAGTGACTGGCGGTGGTATCAGACTATTTTCATATGCAAATGAGGCATGATATTTTGTTCATTATTTATACTAATTAAATGCGTCACCTGAAATAATAATATTTTCGAGAGATTCTAAAGTATGATCATCGCACATCAAAATATAAATACAGAGAATAAATATGATATCAGTGGGGAATTTTACGGCTGATATAAAATGTATAATAATGCCAATCATTACGTGGGGTAATCATGGTAATGGTGAATGAATGTTTGTTTTGCCAGAAAATGTCTAAGATGATGTCTCTGATATAAAGAACAGTTTGTGCCTACTGAGTGGGCATGTACCTTTAAGTACTGAACAATAATCATTGTTTACTAATGGAAACATGGAAATATATTTCTACAGGTGATACATGTGGTATTATATTGTTATCAGTTCCGAGAGAAGCAAAACATGTTATGATTCACAATGTGTGCTGGTACAGGAATAGTGGTACTTTGTCACAAACTTATTATCTCCCTTTTTTATTACTACCTTTGGAATTACATATCAAATAGAGACTCTTCCGAATTTAATCAAACAAAATGCATGTAATTGTCAGCCAATAACTCTACAAACGACGTATTGAATATCTGAGACATAATCGTCTGCCATATTGATCTGTACAACCCAAAGTGGAAAAGAAAATCTAACAACGACTGACAAACGTGACTTCAGTGTGGTGGCCCTTCAACAAATTTCCAAAAATATTACCCCACCCGCCCAAAATACAGAAGAATTTAATAAAGTGCTCAAATGCAAACCCAATATGCCAGTACCAGCCTATAACTTTACGAATTCCAATGTGCACATACATGACTATACATAATAAACTGTATTGCAGATACCAATCACTTGGATTAGGCATGAATCCAGGGAAATCCTAGGCCTGTTGACACAACAAGTTGTTGATATTTCCTTTGTAAAAATCACACGAACCCAATACAGAAATGTTGGCATTTCTTTAAATGAATAAAAGCAAATAACTGTTGCAACTACACATATAAAAACAATACAATTGTTAAAATAAACATTACAGTTGAATAAATGTATAGATGTCTTAGAAAAAGTCCCGTTAATCTCTATTTGAAATGGGAATATTCTTCGGCGGAGTTACATTTCATTAACTTCGTTTGGTGTGAGGCGGTTATAAATCGTTGACGACAACAACCTGCTGACGTAATGAAAAGTATCACTGTTCGTGATATGCTACGACGTTGCAGAAAGCGGGGAGCACACTAGGTGCATTAGAATGGGGATAACCATGCTTTGTTTTTCGATTTGGAGCGGTATGTGTGAGGTTTTATGGTCTGTGATCAGTTTTACGGCTCCGCTAACGCGTCGCCGTTAAAACTGATTCACAGACCATAAACCTCCCACTTACCGCTCCTAATCGAAAAACAAAGCATGGTTATCCCCATCCCCAATTTAATTTATACCGCATACTAAACCTAATTGCTTGAACGTGCGTGACGTCATGTTTTGACGTCATTCCCTCGCCATACGTCACAAATCTAGCGACGCTAGGTTGTTTCGGTATTGTATCTGATTAAATCTCCGATTTTGTTTGCACTAACCTTCAATATTGGCTGGTTTTAGACTACAGTTGTCATAATAAGCATTGCAATCATAATAGACATATCCATGTCGTTGGTTACGTCGCATATACTGTAAAAATGGACAAAATTCAGCTGAACAGACAGTGATTTCGATTTTAAAATCTTGAATTTGTTGTGGAGACTGACCAATCAGAGGCCACGATTAGGGGTCAAAGGTAAACAAATAAAGGCACTTCATGTATATTAGGCTACATCAGGTATATTAGGTTACCTCAGATGTAAACAGCATTTATTCAACCAACTTTATTATGCTACATGGTTGCTGTATAAATGTGAGTGCATGTTTGGAATGTGTTCAATCACATTAACATTCTAGATTAGTCGAGACCCTTTCCAAATTTTCAAATAACTAAACTTAATTGCTTGAACGTGCGTGACGTCATGTTTTGACGTCATTCCCTCGCCATACGTCACAAATCTTATTTTGACTGTAATATAAATTAAACATTTTGCATGGTAGCTCGTGGTTTCCAAGAAAACAGGCGCGCAATTACGGGTGTTCTCTTTACGGTGTATTATTGTGTAAGGAGTTGATTACGGGTTTTCTCTCAAAGCGAAACTCGTGCAAATAATTTGCAAGAGTGTAATATAAATTGAAATAATGCACGATTGGGTACTTACGCTAAACAAACGAGTGAGCGTAATGAACCGAGTTTTTACATTTCACACACAATACTTGATAAAAACAAATGGCATTTCACACACAATAATTGATAAAAACAATTCACACACAATACTTGATAAAATAAACAAAAGCGTAAAATATGGCCAAGAGTTGTGCAAATTAATTTCCGGTGGCGGGTCGTAGTGACGGTGACTGTCTCGCAACTCAGAGTGTGTCCGAGAACATGATTTGATTTTGTCAACGGAAACAAAACACGTCATTACCACGTTACTTACGTACTTTCTCAACAAATGGTAAACACGAGAGTAATGCAAATTACTGCTGCCGAGTGGTGTAATGCACCGTTATATTTCTGTAAATTACTGACTGTAATTTAAGAAAATGTATTGTACATGTTCTATGTGCATCAACGACGTGTTTCCCGCGTTTTGACGTCGCGTTGTGTGACGTGTGACGTCAAACCTGACGTCATGTAAACGTTTTGAACTAGATATATGTGAGTGCATGTTTCAAGGTGGGTGAACACGTGGTTTCCGGACGTCATGACGTCATGTTTTGTAGATATGTATGAATCTGAATGCAGGTGTTCATTTCTTACCTTTGTTAATATGGTATTACATATCAGATGTTGAGGTAACAGTTTTTAAACCAGGATGCGCACAGTAACAGGATAACCTGATGTTGATACCACACATATCATTTAAAGGTACACGCCCACTCAGTAGGCACACACTGTTCTGTATAGGTATTAAATAAGTGTATAATTGTGTCACTATTCCATCAGTTCTAAACATTAAGAGTGTCCGATATACAGCTATAATCATTTAGTTATATTTATTTTACTGATAGTGACTCGCGGTGCTATCAGGATATTTTGATATGCAAATGAGGCATGCTATTTTTTAAATATTTATAAGTAATTAAATGCGTCTCCTGAAAAACTAATGTTTTCGACAGATTATAAAGTATGATCATTGCACATCAAAAATAATACAGAGACTAAATAGTAATGTCCGTTAAGATTTTAAGGAAACACGGTTATCGCCCCTGATATCAGTGCGGAAATCTACGTCTGGTATAAAATGTATAATAATGTCAATCAATACGTGGGATAATGGTGAATGCATGTTTACTTTTCCAGAAAATGTCATATCTCAGAATTATAACATACTGAGTGGACATGTACCTTTAATGCTACTGTATCATAATATGTATATACGTGTATATATTCGTGCTATGTTGGGCTCTTATAATTCTGCTGACGGTGTGCTGTTCTAATGCACGTGCAGTAGTACTGTCTGACAAAATGTACGCCGGGTATACCAGACAATTCGAGAACATCAGACAAACTGCATACGAGTCACATACGAACACTAGTATATTCAATTGTACCTGTCAACAATCGTGGATTTGTAAAAAAATATGTTTATAATACTGAAAAATAACGCTAGTTATTTTTCAGTATGTAAACATTTTTTTAGCAATAAATATATTTAAATTAATGACAGTACCTTATATAGTGGAACCGTCTTTCTTTCTAAATGGGCATACCATAATATTTTCGCAACAACAATAAAGAAGTTTTACAACTTTTCTTGTAGTCAAAATACCAAATTATGACAAGCCATATTATCTCCCCTGCTTATCTAAGTTTCTGATAGCATTTTTTTAATATAAAATGCATAATTTATGAGAATGTTTTCAAATAAAATGGTGCAATTTGTTTATATGTACATGTATATGCTATTGTTGGTGCATGAAGCGTATTTGTCGAGCCCGCTTGCGGAAGCGAGACATAGTCCTCACAATGGCATCCGGGTGTCCGTCATGGTGTCCGTGTGCGTGTCCGTGCGTGTGTCCGTTCGTGTGTCCGTGTGTGTGTCCGGATTCTGCGCTAACATGTTTACATACCTTTGATCTCCAAAACCATTGCTCCGATTTACTTCAAACTTCAAATACGTATTTACATGTAGCGCCACCCATGATTCATTATACACCACATGCAGCCCACATGCCCAATACCAAGGTCACATTGACTTTGAAATTTGCGTCAAAGTTTTACATACATATTATCTCCACAACTCTTACTTTAAGCTTCAAATAAATACACTATGAAGCATCTAACGCCCCGACATGCGGACAGCGGTCATCAGGTTTCTTGTACGCGTTGTTTTTAATTTTAATGTTTTATATATAAAAGGCAGCAGAAATTCATTTACATTATGTAACGTCATTGATTACAAATATGTGGGTTGTAATATGAATGGATAACTGCAAACAAACTCTACTATTGACGTAGTGAAGAAATTATCAATTTGTCCACGATGTCACGTGACGTCGTGATGTCGGCATATCAACACTACGATATCGTTGTAACACCACTGTTTGTATATGTACATGTACATGTAGCGATACTACGATATCAGTGTAACATCAATGCTGGTGTATGTATGTTCTGCTATTCCTCTTCGGCTTATCATCACGTTTTCCTAATAAATAATTATTTCTCGAAGATGCTGGTACTCCCTCGTATGTAGCTAGTTGTTCTGTTAGTTCATTGTAATTATTAAACAAAATATACCATCTTTATTGAAATTGTAAATTATTAGTATTAGTATGTCCATTGGTGAGACTTTAATAAACAGTATATATAGCAATATTCCGAATTGCCGGGTTACAAAGTGTACATTGTGCTGATTGCGACCAGTATAGCACTATACCGGTTGAAATTTCGGCAAACAGTCAAGACCATTGCGTTTGTTTACGACAGTGGATGACTACTGCAGCTTATTTATTTATGATCATGTCAGTATGAAAACGGCATCAGATGCTATACTGGTTACGCAAACACTCTATGACACACAGTGTGACCTGAATACTCATCATTTTATTATGTACATACAAGCCTATATGTTACTTTTCCTCAATTGTATAGAAAGCGTGGTCATAATGCACTCATGTGATTTACTCTTACAGTTGACGTTATTTAATTTAGAAGTTTCATTAGTAAGCCAGGCTGTGAGTTCAATACACGACCTAGGTCATGTACTATAATGGTATTAAGGTTAGAGGATACCAAATGGTGCGAAATCGCACAGGGTGTATCCACAAATAGTCCGGTATAAAAAAATAGTGCGGGTGTTTTGAGGTCACAGACACCGTTTGCTTGCAAATCTTGATCCATTACTACCCATTTTCACTTGAGGTACATTTTGGGGTGCTTTTAGCACCAGTTTTCAGCATATTTGTAGCATTTAAAAGAAAACACTGAACCTGTTGGTCACGTGATGTAAACAGAGTTTCCGTGGCCAAACAATGTAAACAATATTGGAGGATATGACAAGGTTGGATTTTTCTTTCTTAGGAGTAGGTGAACCTATTGTTTAGTTCAAGCAGAACCAGTACAGACTGGCTGCATGTCATGTACAAGTGGTTCCCACAGCATACATACGAATAGTGAAAGTATGAGAGACTGGTCTTATTGGATGGAAATCGGTTAGATTATATAGTAAAACTATTTGGAGGTGGCTAACCTATAAGGTGGGCCTAGGCCCTATGTGAGATATGTTTTTTGTAGAACTTGAAGTTGGAAGTGTACGTTTCTTGTAGCTATGTCTCTGGGAACATAATTTAAAGTTACTGCGACAAGAGTAGTCGAGCGAACTCCGCGATGCAACACATTTGTTATTTTCCTATCGCAGACGGACCGTTATCGGCTTCAAAATCAGGTAAAATCTTGATTTCTCAGCTTTATTTGTCAAATATAATAACCCAGTGTATGTAAAGTACATGTAGGTGATTGGGCTTGGAATGTGACAGTAATATACACCCAAAACAGTCATTATAGTGTGACTGGCTGCAGTTCATGTACAAGTGGTTCCCACAGCATACATACGAATAGTGAAAGTAGGAGAGACTGGTCTTATTGGATGGCATTCGGTTAAATTATATAGTAAAACTATTTGGAGGTGGCTAACCTTAACTGTCGATTTTGTTTAACCCATTCACTTTGCTGTATGCCGTTTTCGGTTACCTACATTGTCTGGCCTAGGCGTAGAATTATGTACTTCAATTCAAATGAATATTGTGATTTCAATCCCCGCCCTAATCGTTTAAATGCTATAAAAGAAATTCGACGATACGTTAAACCCATTCACTTTCCTTTTATAGCGTTTTATAACATCTTATAGCGTTTATGTTATATGTAGCGCCGGAATATCTTATCTTTCTTTTATGTAATTATGTATTGTTCTTCACTTCCTAAACGACATACAGAGTAAATCTGCGCTTAACTAAATATTCTTACATGTAAATATGTCTTACATTATTTTATTGAACTGATGATCACAGTGTCTCATATGCTAATATTGGCTGGGTGTCATTTCTATTGATGTGTTCTACTGCTCTTACTTGTAAATAATGACATGTGACACTTAAATAAACTACTACTACTACTACTACTACTACATGTACTACTAGTATGTCCATTGGTGAGACTTTAATAAACAGTATATATATTGTGACCTGAGAAATTGGCTTTATTGTATGTTTTTCCACTCCATCTTCTTATGTGTGATTGTTATTGGATAAACGTGCCTTATGGAAATGGTGTTCAGTCCAGCACCTGGTATACTATGGGACGCCGTTTTGCTATTTATGCTGTATTTATGGATATCCATACTTCGATTTTATGGATATCCGCAATTCCAGTGGCATCACTTTGCTATTTATTCAATCTCTATGGATATCCAATAATCGATTTCTGGATGTGCATAATTCTGATTATTTGTTATCCATAATTCGATATACATGTATGGATATCGATAATTCGATTTTTGGCATATCCATCATACGATTGTTGAATTTCCTACAATTATATTATTGGATATATCCATAATTTCAAGTGATTCTTGAATGTCCGTAATTCGACTTTTGGGGTCATTTTGCTATTTGTTCAGTATATATTGATATCCATAAATCGATGGAACTTACAATCGAAGTATGGATATGCTGAACTTGAATACTGAATAAATGGCAAAACGGCGCCTCATTGTATACAGACTCGAAATCTGCTCTAAGTTTACGGCACTGTGAACAATGCAAAACATTTGTGTTCGATACTATTACTTTTTCTGGATCTGACCAGATAAATGGTAGTTGCCGACTGCACTGTTCGCCATAAATTCCATCACTGAAACACCCGCAATACTTCAATCAAGCAATACATGTTGTTTTCATGATACATGAGTGTGCTATTTGATCCGGAGCTACACTGGTCTCAGATGCCATAAGCCCTATTTCTCCCATTACAGACACCATCCCATATCTTTGATAAATACCGAGCCCCACCGCCCATATATATCCGAGCCCACCGCCCATATAATATTAATGACATTGACTTTCATTACAGACATCATCCCACATCTTTATGGATTAATACCGAGCCCACCGCCCATCTAATCTTAATGACATTACTTCCATTACAGACACCAGCCTACATCTTTGTGGATTAATACCGAGCCCACCGCCCATTTAATATTAATGACCTTGACGTCCATTACATACATCACCTCATATCCTTGTGGATTAATACTGAGCCCACCGCCCATCTAATAGTAATTCCATTGACTTCCATTATAGACACCATCCCAAATCTTTGTGGATTAATACCGAGCCCATCGCCCATCTAATATTAATGACAGTGACTTCCTTTACAGACACCAGCCCACATATTTGTGGATTAATACCGAGCCCACCGCACATCCAGTGATTTATTATTTCTTTCTTCTTTCTGTTTTATTTCTCCTGGCGATAAATGCGACCCTTATAGACATAAGCTGTATACATGTAAAACCATTGAGTACCATACTTAATGTTCATAATGTATTGGTTTGTGATGTGTTACTGTAACTGGAGAAATGGGGCCAATTTGTTTTGCGACCAGTTTAATTATATCCGCTCAGCCTGATCAGGATCTACACTGTTCGTTATTCCCTGAATGAAACAGCCGTCATAGTAAGTTTATTGCAAATCCTAGATATGGACAATATATAGCTGTCTGACTGTTTGACACGTCCCATCGCGTGTATATGTTTGTTCGATTGGAGCGCCGCCCCTACACACGCTTTAAAATTACGAGACAATTACGTACAATGCGATTAATTGAGACAAATGCTGTTCTTGCATTGTCGAGAAACTAGGGTAAACAATAAAAATATAGGTTGAAAATACATATGTTACAAGTAAATGAAAAATCAATACTCGGATGGGAGACTACATTATCACCCTGGCTAATTATAAGTTCAATGTTGGTGTATGTACGTGTAGCGACACTACGATATCGTACCCAACGCTCCCTCGCATTTAATTCCTTAAAAATACAAGATATAATAGCTTATACATAATTATCGCGTCAAGTCGATATACGAACTGACGAGATAACCGGATGACATAACTAACACAAAATCTCGTCACACGCTAGACGTCCTACTATAGTAGTGGCATTGATGTTAAATAGGCTCATTTAATTGCTACATCTTTTTTCGTCAAATGAAGGAAATGTGACGACTTAGTACCTTCGAATCCCGTCTTGACTAGTTATTAAGTCGTCTTGACAGTACAGGGAGTAAAGAAAACTGTTCACTCATGATGCTCTTAGGTATGTCTAATGCATTTATAATCCTTGGTCCGTTACTTCAACCTGTGTATTTAGAATAAGTAATAAAGCAGTATATGTATCACACTGCCAACCTTGTATAAGGAGGGACTACTTAACGATATATATCAGCTTATTTTTTCCTTTTACCTGTGACATAAGGGTACTATGGGCGACTGACTTAGCTAGCACACTAAATAGTAACCTTATGTTCTATATTAGACACAGAAACGGTAATTTCAGGCAAATTAATAGGCAAATATCGGGTTTTATTGTGTCTGGCAGCCATATTGGACGCCATCTTGTTTTTTTGGACATGCTCAAGGCTGAGTATCATCCGTCGGATTCCAATTATGTATGATATGTAGGTGCAAAATCACCAAAATCCCTCCCATTGTATATACGCCAAGTCCAGGTTCAGTCAATAATCGCCAAATATTGGCAGGACTACTACAGTTTTTGTTGATAACGCACTGAAGCAAGCCTCGGAATTCCTACTCGTTTCATAGCCTCGTGTAAACATGCTATCGAATACATTATTACTAAGCCGGGTACAACTATGCATACACTATATACACACTGTGTAGTCCATGTGCATGATAACGCATTTAGATATAAGTAGGTCATCAGTTGATTTATGGTCGACTTAACTATTTCAACCCTAACAATATAACTGGTATGGACTCTTCCGTGTAGACTTTTGAACTATCCAATTAATCTGAAAAGGGGTGTTTTAGTAAACATCAGAAAATATCCACAAACCGTGCAGATTCCGATGAGAAGGATCAGTACGAGCCGGATCATCTGGCAGGACACTCTTTCCTAATATTGGGAAACTGTTTGTAGGGTTGACTGACTGTGACTGGAGAAATATGGTTTATGGTACGCAATCAGTGTCGTCCCAGCTCAGATTGCACACCCAGTGCATGCACTGTTCGCCATTCAGTAATACACACGTTATGATCATAACAATATATATATCCTTCTCACACTGCAGGAGCTTGATAGCAAATCACCATCTAGACTGGTGGCATATACGCTCCATTTGTCAAACACATTACGGCGCAGGAGACACGCAAGTATGTAAAGTTCAGAATGTAAGCTTTACTCTGATTGGTCATTCAAGAAAAACGACACAGGGAAATCCCGCCCCCTATACTATATCATTGAGCAAAATATCAACATACATAACAAAGAACTCATATTAATACATAACAGTTAATAGTTTATAAAGTACAGGTGTAACATATGGGATTTAGTACTAAGCTCATTTTTGCAAAGACCTCAAATTTAGATGTTGGTTGTAGAATTCTTCGCTAGAGCTCGATAAAAACAACACGTTACAATTATTTTTCAATTATATTTTATCTCTCCCATAATATTATTATCATGACCAAAGTAATTTCCTCCCCGGATATCCATGCGGTTGATGGGTCGGTCGGTGGGTCAATCGGTAGGCCACGCGGGGGGCGTCTGCGGATAAATCGGTAGTCGGTCGGTCGGTCGGTCGGTCGGTCGGTCGGTCCGTCCGTCGGTCGGTCGGTCCGTCGGTCGGTCCGTCGGTCGGTCCGTGGGTGGGTCGATCCGTGGGTGGGTCGATCTGTGAGTGGGTCGATCGGAGGGTCGGTTGGTGGAAGGGTCTGTCAGTGGGTCAGTCGGAGGGTGTGTCAGTCGTGTGTCGGTGGGTGGCAGAACACGAGGCAGAAAATCAATACAAGTGCAGGTGCTTGTTTTATTGATTGTCGAACTGTGAAGCCATCGGAAACAATGGGGAATCGTAGCTAGTTATTCCCTTTGCAAATCTATTTATAGAGATCCGTTCCTTTGGTTTATTTTAGCGTTGATTTCTTACTGAATAACTTACACAAATAAAGACTGCACATAATAATTATGTGCAGTCTGATCTGGGTCTACACTGACAAAACACTATAATGGCTCCTTTACACAACAAATAATACGATATTTGTTTTTTACAAGCAATTAGGCCATAAAATATACACGTTATACCGGATTTCTATAAATAAATAAATTCAAAGGGATATAACTCACTACGATACCTCATTGATGTCATACATTTCTTCACATTGCCGATAAACGGCGATAATAATGAGAAAGGCGATGCGATAACGGTGTATATGCCCGTACTACGGGGCGCCAAGTGGGACATGGCTCAATTTTGTGCTACAAAATTCATTTTTGTGCTACAAAATTCAATTCTGTGTCACAAAATTCACTTTTGTGTCACAAAATTCAATTCTGTGTCACAAAATTCGCTTTTTACAAAATTCACTTTTGTGCCACAAAACTCAATTCTGTGTCACAAAATTCAATTCTATGTCACACGATTCAATTCTGTGTAACAAAATTCACTTCTGTGTCACAAAATTCAATTCTGTGTCACAAAATTCAATTCTGTCAATTCTGTGTAACAAAATTCAATTCTGTGTCACAAAATTCAATTCTGCACACGCATGTAAGAAGGACTACCATTGGTCAGAAACTGCACTGGAGAAATGGGTCACGGTCGCCGATCTACACATTCAATGTCGATGATTCATTTCTCATTCTGCCGATGATTCATTTCTCATTCTGCCATTTTGCTTCAACTATCTCCAAACAGTCAAACGTTGACAAACCCATTCGTATTTAAACTCATTTACGTTATAATTGTACATATAATTCATTTACATGTAGATCTCCCGCGAGTACTGACCTCATTTATTGTGTATCGCAAGGTACATCTGCCCCAGTTAAATCAATAATACACGCGCTGTGACCTGTGTTCTGACTGCTGTCTGTGTTTATAAACAGAATGTGTGTATTGGGCCATTTGAGGAAACCATTTGTAGTATTTGTGTAGATACCATGGATACTAAGATGGTGTATACTGTAAATAATGCATGTAGACACATAGTTGCGAACACGTAACTTCGCAACTAGTAGACACAGATCCAATACCATTTGTTTCACTAGGTTAGATCTACTGTTAGAATACGACGTCATCTAATGTCATTTTCGAGCATAAAACGTTACCTGATAAATAGAATACCAGGCTAGTGTATTTTAATATCAAGTTTATCAGGCTCGGCTCGGAAACGGTAGGAATTCACCGACAAGCCTCGGAATTCCTACGTGTTTCCTAGCCTTGCCTGATAAACTTGATATCAAAATACACTAGCCTGGCATTCTCTATATATGGGCATACTCTCAGGTCTAGCTATGTCCCGGCTACTTTATGTTTGACCCTGTTTACATAATTGAGGGAAAATTCTGAATATTTTTCTTATTTCTCCTTCAAAGTATATATGCTTATTTGGTGTTACCACTCATGTGTAATCATAATATAATCAAAATAACTGTCCATAAAGAAGTATAATATTGATATATTGGGTAATATTTTCGCATTGAAATATTTAAACCTGCAAGTGTACTCCACCATCTAGTAAAATGGACTAAGACCGATCTCAACCAATCAACGTAGAGATGACATAGACTATCCTACGCAAACTAATGTTTGTGGACAAAACTGACTTTTGTGGACAAAACTGAATTCTGTCCTACAAAACTGAATTTTGTTCACAAAACTCAATTCTGTCTTACAAAATTTAATCCTTTATAACAAAAATGAATTTTGTATATCAGAATTTTACATAATTGGATTTTGTGATTTTTAGTGTTACGAAACTCAATTTTGTCTGGACAAAATTGGTTTTTGTATCAGAATTTTACATAATTGGATTTTGTGATTTTTAGTGTTACAAAACTCAATTTTGTACACATAATTAACCTGTCCTGCATGGCTCCCGGTACAGATCTGGCTGAGATCCTTTATCTCGTACATGTAAACAGTCACGCGGTTTATATAACCCGATAGCTATGTATATAACGACTCATGAGATAATTGTCCCAATTGCGGCTATGGTCGTTGTCACCCATCATGAGTTAGAGCAAGGTAGCATACTGGTGCAGTCTGATATTGGCTAACTCTTAATGTTAGTTTGTTATTGGCACTATGGATTATTCATTGGCGAACAATGCGCAGGCTGATCAGGTCCTGCACTGGCCGCCATTTAATTTCAACCCGTTTTCGTATGGCACATGATTAGTGGGCCGTGTGTAGTAGATACGCCGCTGTGTCTATGAGACATTTAGGGGCGTATTCCTTTCGCATATTCCCGGCGGCTTTAATCTCTGCTCCGGAATTCGTATACGTATTTCTTTATTATAAAGACAATACGTCCTAGATATATTCGTTATGTTGCCGTTCACCTTACGCACTGAACATTACATATCAACAAGTCGCACCACTTCATTTGATCAAATTATAAACAGTCTACATTATATTCAAGTGTATACACTCAGAATCTGTGACAAACAGGGGAGATAATTTGGTAATGTAATTTCGATATGTATGCAGGTACCAATAAGTAACAGTTGTGTAATTGTTTTGAAGTAATTATACAAAAACTACAATTTGAAAGAACTATCCATTATAAAGACTACTTTAATTAATTTAACTAAAAACTAAATTACTAGCCATCGATTGCATTCCAACTTGTTTCAGACATACGATACAAGTCTTTAAAGGTACATGCTCACTCAGTAGGACATCAGAGACATAATCCTAGACATTTTCTGGCAAAATAAACATTCATTCACCATTACACCACGTATTGATTGGCATTATTATACATCTTATATCAGACGTAAATTTCCACACTGATATCAGGGGCGATAACCGTGTTTGCTTAAAATGTTAACAGACATTACTGTTTATTTGTTGATGTGCAATGATCATACTTTCTATAATCTGTCGAAAATATTATTTTTTTCAGGTGACGCATTTAATTAATATAAATAATTAAAACATATCATGCTTCATTTGCATACCACCGCGCGTCACTATCAGTAAAATAATCATTACTAAATAATTATATATGTATATCGGGCACTCGTAATTATTAGAACTGGTGGCATAGTGACACAATTATACACCTACTTAATTCCTACAAAGAACAGTTTGTGCCTACTGAATGGGCATGTATCTTTAAAGTTGGGGTCCCATCCACAAACTGCTATTTATAGAAATTACATAGAGGATATTCCATCGTACATTTTGAATAGTGGGAAATAATACACTAGTGTACGTCGGCTTCCGCGTAAGGAACGAGTGAGCGTAGCGAATGAGTTGCTTGCACGGACGCCAACGGACACGAGTGTATTAGTTCCACTATTCAAACATGTACGATGGAATATCCTATTTATTATACATCCACAGCGGATATATATGCACATTTAGTCTATTTTTGAGATTATAATCAATCAATTGTGATGTGCGCATCAATAGTTATACAATGACGTGTTTTCCCGCGTTTTGACATTACGTTGTGTTATGTCAAATGTGACGTTATGTAAACTTTTTTCAAATCCAAATTGCGCAGCTGTTTCTATGAACCAGATATATTTTAGTGCATGTTTGGAATGTGTTCAATCACATTAACATTCTAGATTAGTCGAGACCGTATCCAAATTTTCAAATAATTTTATTTTGACTGTAATAAAAATGAAACATTTTGCATGGTAGCTCGTGGTTTTCAAGAACAAAGGCGCGCGATTACGGGTGTTCTCTTCACTGTGTATTATTTGTAAGTAGTTGATTACGGGTTTTCTCTCACAGCGAAACCCGTGCAAATAATTTGCAAGAATGTAATAAATGTGTATACTTTAATTTTGTAACTATTGCACCAATTTTAAACATTACGAGTGTCCGCTATGCAAATTACATTGGATACTCATTTATTAATCTTAAATTCTGGTGGAGACGCGCGTTTGCATCAGGCTGTTTTGATATGAAAATGAGGCCGAACATTTTGAAATTATTTATATAAATTAATTGCATCACCTAAATAAATATCATCGATACCACCGCGAGTAACTATCAGTGAGATATATATTACTAAATTATTATATCTGTAAAGCAGACACACGTAATTTTTAGAACTGGTGGAATAGTGAAACAAGTATGCACTTATTTAATTCCTATAAAGAACAGTTTGTCCCTACTGAGTGGGCATGTACCTTTAAATGCATTAGTTTTTACCAATCTGTGTTGCCAATGTCGGCGCGGTGCATTGAATTTTAAAACTACTCGGAAACCGATGAAGTCGTTTAGTATTAAATAATTTAATTGTACATTTCTATTTTGTCCTTTCAGCACACAATTTTATCTCTAAATCGCTTGAAATAAATAGGGATGAATTAAAGCAAATGTGTTATAGTCCTAGCATAACTATCATTACAACCCATAGTTATTCTGTAAGCGATCGTTGCTAATTAAATGTATTCAAATTAATTCAACTGGTGTCTGGAAGTGAAACCTATTTTCATGGGTGGCACAGTGTTATCATTTCACAGCGAAAAGAACGTTATGTTTCACACACTGTGCGTCCTGTACTGTGATAAGGTTAAAGCAATCTAAAATTGTTTCCCCTGTTGAACGGAGTTTATGACAGTATAACAGATTAATGCATTCTTTGCAATTTGATAAAAAATAATAGAACACGTAAATCATTTTCCCATGGAAGCAATCGTTTCTCTTGCTGTTGTTCAACATTCAACATAACGAAATGAAGCTTGCAAATTTACAAGACATACATGTACATATCAGATAAGCACATTGACACGGTAAAATAATCAATATCTGCATATGTATGTTCTTTATTAATAATTTATTGATACAGTTTTGACAGTTTTATATCGTTAACATATCAAACACGCCGGATAACCGATTGCAAATATCACTCTTCCATGTGTTACATTAAAGAGATAGGGTTAAATTGCTACCCTCGCGAGAGGTATGGAGCGGCGTCGCAATTTTGTTTCTAATATGTCATTGGCGGTAGTTAATTAAGTGACTGTCTCAGATATCAAATATGTGGTTTTTCGCTTCATGTTCTGTGATCGCACCATTTTATTTGATCATATTCCAAAAAATATATATGGGCCGCGCTCTGTGAAAACCAGCCTTAATGACAACGTCATGAAAGGCTGAAAATGACGTCGCAAACTTACGTCGCATACATTTACCAACGTCACGTCGGATTTTGACATTTGGAATGGTTGCGTCATTGCAATAAGTTGTCCTATTTATAGCAGTACGCTTTACGGCTCACACATATTTTAATGTTGGATATGCGTGGCAGAGTTGTACAGTTGTTTTCATAGTGGTTCAGATAGTTGTATTTTTTTCTTCGGTTTCCTTCAAGGTAATATTGTCGATTATTTTTATACAAATGGGCATATTGCATTTATGATGTTTATAATATTGTATATGGACGACTTGTGAAATGACATTTGAAACTAAATAACCATACGACCAGTATCTGTAGACAACACACGAAATCAGTATTATGTAATCATAATGCTAATATTTATTTTAAACTTTATTTATATATTTATATATTAATTACAAACAAACGCGAGAACAATTGTAGTCGGTGTAGATGGAGGCGTCTGCATGTTTCTTAATTTGGGTTGAAACTGGAATACTCACAGAAAACAAACTTATCCTGTCTGGCGACCACCATCAGATATACATGTACATGTACTTACAACTTGAAGATCGAACCCGAGGCGCATGTGTGCGCTCTTTACTAATGATGGTGTGTTCGGCCGTCTAAGACGGAACCGTACACGCTGTACACACAGTTCCGATTTTGGGATTTATTTATAGATTAGACTGCATTTGAACGTGACAAGCCTTAATACAATATTAATTTTCGAAATAAGTAGACACACTCAGGTAAATCTGCATTCATGTATTCATGACTTAATTATGTGTCTGCGTAGATCTACATATTGCATGATCATATTTATGAAAGGTTTTGGTTTACAGATGTTGTTCTATGGAAATCGATTTAATTAGTATTGCCAATACTTTCTGCACTGTTTGTCGCAAATTTAAAACTCACGGGGAAATGAACATACGCAATATAGGATATCAACTTATATAGGTTTACACGTGTTTACTGATGGGGTTTAATTACGCTGCTCCTGGCATATCGCATCATGTTGACACTGGGCCAAATATGTTTTATTATTTAGTATTTAGTGTGTTGGTATTGTGTCACAGGCATATTTAGTGCGAACATAATTGTAGCCACCGGGGGCCCGTTTCACTAAACTTCGTACGACTAAAATGTTCGTAAGTGCAAATCTAGGATCGTCTGGAAAATTCAATTGATGGATTTACATTTATTTAGCATAGGCTGCTCAATAAATATAAATCCAATAAATGTTTACAGGAAAACGTTGTTAATGTGGAATTTACAAACTATCTTAATTGTGTACTTACGAACATTTTAGTCGTACGAAATTTAGTGAAACGGGCCCCATGGACGTAGCCTACTGATTTGTATCTGTATCTGCAACCACTTGCATGTACCTTCTAATGTCACGTAAGTGTTAGCGACTTTCAAAAATATCACATTGCATCAGCCGTACGATTGCCGTTTGATAACTGTTAAATATTATTTTAATTGACCACTTGTAAATATGGTTATTTAAATGTATGGCATATATTTTACTAGTATTTGTGCAATCATTGCAGACCCTGATCAGGCTCCAACATTTACAATCTACATATTTAAGAAGTCCTACTTTAGATCGTTGTTAATTAAATTACTACTAAATTATGGATGTCTGCGTGCTTTACATGTTTTTGTTTATCAACGCGTTCTAGTCGGATGCGTGTAAATAATATAAAGCAAATACCAGGGGCGGATCCAGGATATCAGGTTACGGGGGGGGGGGGGGGGCAGCGTGACTTCTTAATTGAAATAGTTTACAATATTTTCGAACTAGCACCGTTTGTTCGTCGACCAAGCGGAGCTGGGGAGACTGCTAGGTGGGTCCGGCGGTATGCCCTCCGGAATATGTTTGATATCTACACCCCATTTTGCTCGACAGGATCGAGACGGGTAGCCCACACAATAACTTTGTTAAGCGGACACACCTAACCATATCTGCCCTCTCGGTGTGGTGGAAGGAGGGGAGGGGGAGGGGGGGGGGGGGGGGCAGTGGCGCCGCGGTGGGCAGCCGAGGGAGTGTGGGGGTCAGCACTGGATTTTCCCATATACCTCCTACCTGCTAGTACGAGGTGCATGTCAGTCCGTCAGTCATATTGGCTATACACAGGAAAACGTTTCTCTCGCTTTTTGAGATGTACATTTAATTCGTAGAGTCGGGTATGGACTGTCGATTTTTAATTTGTTTAAAACTCCCCGGGGGTGTCCGACTACCCTCTAGACACCATCGGTCGCTGAAGTCATTGATATGTGCAGCCATAGGCCTATCCAAATTCTAACCAAATTCAGGTCATTCATTTCTACAGAAAAAAAGTGCATTTGTTTCAATCACAGATTGTTTCAATTTCAAACACCAGGAATGTCGTTTAGTTGTTTGTGTTTGGTCTTTGGTGAGTGACGTCACAATTAACTGTTACGTAAATAACGTCAATTAGATTCTGAACTAAACTAAATAATTACAATGTATCTTTCTGACGGTACATGTATATGCATAATCTGTGATAGTTGGCGATAGTAGCAAATTACGAAGTCACATGTCGGCTAATTATATATTTAACATTGATAGTGGTGCGTTTGGTTTGTTTACTACATGTGCATATCATCTGTTCAATGTTTGATCGTATACATACTAACACTTGTAGATACATTTAGTGTAACTTATCAGCAAATACAGTTTACAGCAAGCACAGTCAATGAGACTATGAACACGTATTTCTACTGTATGCTGTTGTGTTGCATTGTACAAACGTCCTTTTCTCGATGACGCTACTTTTTTTCCTTGCGTGTTTCACATGGTGCTACAAAAAGTGAGATAAAACAAAAACTATGAAACATATTGGCATTTTCTTTTCAGCATATTGTTTTTTACAAGGAATCCTCATCAAAAAATGTAAAAAAAGTGCAAATTGATTTTTTTTCCATTAAGGATGGTTTTCACAGAGAGCGGCCCATATATATTCTGGTATATACAGTAGGGGAGATAATTTTATTTGGCATAATTTGACATGTTCGCTATCCTTTTGTAAAGAAAAATATGAAATCACTTATTTTTTGTTGCGAAATGATAATATTATACTAAATTTAGAAAGAAATTCCCATTATACACGCTAATGTAATTTATATACAGTGTAACCTCTCTAAACCGGACACCCTGTGAGGTCCCCAGGGTGTCCGGCTTCGAGAGGTTTCACTATAAAACAGACATTTGATCATTCTGAGACATAGTTGTGTCATATGCGATCACGAACAGACAGTATCACCTGAGATAAATGACTAAGAAACTCATCAAAAATAATATCGCATGTGTTTTCTTGGTGTCCGGTTTAGAGAGGGTCCACTGTATATAAAATAATTTTCTAACCAACGATTGTAAAAAACTTGTTTATAATATTGAAGAATAACTGGCATTGCAACGCTAGTATAGCTCATTTACCTCCACAGCAGGATGTTCGGTATAGAGAGATTACCTGTATATCTGCCGTCGAAATTCGGAGTACTCGGAGTATTCTAGACCTCGAATGGAATACATCACTGCTCGCCGAAAGATTATAAACATTTCTACGGGCTGTTCGAAACGCCTCATAATTTGTATTTATAAGGAATTACCGTTCAGTTTAAATATTTAGGGTACTGTTTAAGCATTGAGTGTAAAGTTTAAACATTCAACATGGCATGTGTCGGAGGCTCAACAGACGCTGAGCATATATCGGAGAAAGTTAAAATTCTGTGTAACCCGTGTGAACACGCCGGATTGGGCCGGGAAGCGGCCAGCTATTGTAAACAATGTGAGGAGTACATGTGTGCGGAATGCACCACAATTCACGGACGTCTTAAAACTGTCGCGAGATCATATACTGGAGCCAATTCCCGGTCTGCCATCTGCTGGACAGGTTGATGCACGAAAGTGTTTTCCATCTTACTGCGCCGACCACAAGGAGAAAATGATGGAATTATTTTGTGAGGAACACGATGCAATCTTCTGTGATTCATGCAAGTTGACGAAGCACAGGAAGTGCGAGGTGGTGTCTGTACATGACATGGCTAAGGCGGCTACATGCTGGCAACAACTCGCCACCTCCCTGGACGACATGGTCGATCTGAAAGCGAGAATTGAAAATATAAAGATGGAGAGGGAAAACGGTATTGACGCCTTGAAGCGCATGGAAAAGTCGTGTGTTGCAGAAATCAAAGCCTTCAAGGCCAAGTTAATCGAAATGGTGGAACGTCTAGAAAGTGAAATTCTGGCCGATGTTAAGAAAGTCATCGAGCCAGAGTTGGGCTTGCTGCGGGGACACGTTGGTGCGTGTGATGTTCTGCTACGCCAGGTAAACTCTGGCGTTAACGACGCCAACGAGGCGAAATCAGCCGCTGACGGTGTGTCAAGTGTTCTGGTTGCCAACAAATTACGCGCTACACGGCCTAGCATGGCCTCAACTATCGCCGATATAGAAACAGAGTCAAACCGGGCCGGCATTAAATACATTCCGTCGCCGTCTCTGGCCGATATTCTGACTCGTGTTGACAGGTTAGGCGAATTGCAAGTCACTCCAGCAACGTCCGTATCGCATTCAATATGTCCCGTGTCTACACCGACGCCATATACCGATATGCAGGTTGATTCTGTAACGAAGATAAACGTTTCATCTACATGTATAACCGGGTGCACGATCCTGCCCGATGGACAGGCTGTATTAGTTAACCGTTCAAATAATCAGGTGATTCTCTTCGATAATATGTTGTCACTGAAATCAACACTGCGTTTACCAGATCTGCTCTGGGACGTGGCCGCCGACGGTACCGACCACGTCATAGTGGCGATGCCGGATAGCAAGAAGCTGCAGTGGATCGGCGTGGGCAGCACACTTCTGGCTGGCCGCACGGTCAACACCGATATTCAGTGCTACGGTGTGGCTGTCCACTCCGGGGAAATTTACACCAGCGTGTTTAGGTTTGGCGTAAGCGGTGGCCACGTCCTGGTGCTAGATACAAGCGGGGCGGTGACACGGCGGGTTGGTCTGGACGCCGGTGGCAAAGGCATGTTCTCAAATCCGTACTACATAACTGTGAACCCGCGAGGCTCAGTGTTCGTATCCGACTATGGTCAGAATCGTATAACGTGTTTTACTGCTACTGGGGATGTCATGTACGACGTTAAACATAACGAGATACGTCAACCACTCGGCATGTCACTCGACGAGAACGACAACCTTTTGGTTTGTTGCCGAGATACCAATGCCATTCACGTCATCAAGAAGGATGGAAGTTACCACAGGGTGTTCGTGTCGTCCACTAATGGCTTGGTGGCACCGTACTCCGTATCATACAAACGTTGTGAACAGACACTTATTGTGACAATGGAGAACACCACCAGCTGCTGTGTTGCATACACATTAAAATAATGGTGTACACATGCATTTTACAAACTAGCTCACGTACATACTTACATATGTACTACAGTGCAATCTCTCTAAACCGGACACCATGGGAGGTCCCCAGGGTGTCCGGTTATCTCCCAGGGTGTCCGGTTTAGAGGTTGCACCGTAAGTCAGGCATATGATCACCCCACACAGGCGTTCGTGCTTTGAAATCATGAACAGACAGTGTCAACAGTTATACGTGACAGTGCAACCCATCCTGACTAGACACGTATGGCTTACATGGTGTCCAGATTTAGAGACGTTCCACTGTATATATATATCACAGGGTGAGAAACATGCATATCCGACCCGAGGCTCGAACCGGGGCTCTGGATTACCGTACCATCGCTTTACCCGACTGAGCTAGCCGGGCACGAATACACACTTCCCTACAGTGAGTTACGTACCGTAACCCTGAGACATATAGCTACCGGATTATTATCATTCAGCAAGGCATGACGTATCTAAATCATCCACAGCTTGCGGGCTGGCATGCATACACGCATGTACACAGTGCAACCGCTCTAAAACCGACAGCCTGGGAGGCACCATAGGTGTCCGGTTTAGAGATGCTTCAATGTAAATCTGGCATACATGTGTATAGGACCACTCCGAGACACGATACCGCGCTTTGCGATCACGAACATGCATAGCCATCGGTCACATTATATTACCGTGAAACCCATGAAAGTTACCCTCACAGGGGTTCCATCGGTGTCTGGGGTAGAGAGGTTCTACATGCATGAAGTATTTTGCCCATTACAGTGCGATACATATTCACAGGTATCTAAATTTATAAACGTTTCCCCTATTTTATCCATGAAAGTATATGTTGCATCACTATTTTCAACCGTCTCGACTAGACTTGATGAGACGGTTCAAATGAGTGGTAACAACGCATACTTCTGTGCAGAAAAATAGAGAAAATAGTTAAAATATTCAGCCGAAAAAATCTATAAATTCAGCAAAAAAAGGTTTAAAGCACGTGGTCTCATATGTGACTGTGACTGGAGGAATGGGGCTTATGGATGTTGAAACCAGTGTAGGTCCAGATCACCTGTGCATCTGTACAGTCTGATCAGGATGTGTCTGTGACTGGAGAAATGGGGCTTATGGGTGTTATGAGCAGCGTAGTTCCAGGTCAGCCTGTGCATCTGCACTATTCGTACTTAGAAAAGTACAAAACTCTTATTCGCCACCATTGAAATAAAAAGCCACGCGATATAGACAATTGGAACTCGCCTATACAACGCATTACAGAGTGTCGAAACCGCTGCTTGGGGTGGGTTTTCGGCATAGATTTTACAGTTGCTAATACATTAACATAAATCTCGAAGACTGTACTAAAAACGCGACTCACTAACCTAACTTCGCTTTTTAAAATTATTCACCTTCGCTTCCTGATTAAAAATGAATGTTACATGTCGCTACCATCTTTTAAAATATCGAATCACGTGACACGCACTGATTTGGTTGGCTAATTAAAATGACGTCAGTCTCCAGTAACCAACCAAACCACTGCGTGCACGTGATTGAAACATTTTCAAAGATGGCGGCTAATAGTCATTGAGAATGCGGAAGTGAACGTGTATGATTTTAAAAAGCGAATTTAGGTTAGTGAGACGCGTTTTTAGTACAGTTTACACTCGAAATCTTTGAGATATGTAAAATCTATGCCGAAAACCCATCCTAAGCAGTGGTTTCGACACGCTGTAATGCGTTGCATAGGCGAGTTCCAATTGTCTATATCGAGTGGCTTTTTGTTTCAATGGTGGCGAATGGGAGTTTTGTACCTTTCTAACTACTATTATATTTACACCCGGGCACATTTGAATTGTTTTGTGCAGTGTTTAGAAAGGTGCTTTATGTATATACAAACAATACTTGACCATCCAAGACACGCTAGAATCACCTGTGGTTTTAACGCACGTGTAGTTTACAGGCTGACAATATGTACGTGGAGCTACCAGACAATTCGAGAACATCAGACAAACTGCATACGAGTCGCATAGGAAATCTTGTATATTCCTTTGTACCTGTCTAAAATCGTGCATGTTTAAAACAATATGTTTATAATACAGTTATGTTTCAGTATAAAAACATTTTTTCAGCAATAAATTGTTGCTAATTTATTATATTTAAATTAATTACATTAGCTTATATAGTGGAACCGTCTTTCTTTCTAAATGGACATAGCATAATATTTTCACAGGAAAAATACAGAAGTTTTACAACTTTTCATATAGCTAAAATACCAAATTATGACAAGCCATATTATCTCCCATGCTTATCTAAGTTTCTGATAGCATTTTTTTAAATAACGCATATTTATGATAATGTGATCAAATACAATGGTGCAATTTGTTTATATGTATATGCTATTGTTGGTGCATGAAGCGAAATATCACTTAACATGATGTCTGAGATAAATCACTTAACACAAGTGGGTGGGTGGTCGGGTGAACGTGACGGCGTAACTTAACGGTACGGTTTCCTCTGTATAGGACTCACGATTTGCCTGGTTTGGCCCTCCGGTACATTTTTATCTTTGGCTATTTTGTTACCTGGGAGTTGAATTTGGTTATTGCCCGTTATAAAAGTAGTAAGATTATTACTGATCCGACTGCTTTTGGGAGGGGGCCAAGTGATTCTGGTGTGGCGAGGACCTGGCATCAGTTCAGGATTAATCTGACTTCAGGGCTGAATATATATATTGTAATTATTCGGTTCTGATTTTGGGACCCCCACCCCATGTGTACATGTACTTGTACAGGTAATATATGGGATTTAGTACTAAACCCATTGACTCGGCCTTAAATGACCTTAGCTGTTGATAGGCCGTTAAGCACCAACAAAAAAACAAACAAACAATTACTAAAAAAAACAGCAACAATAGGGAAATATATTTTCTGTTGTATGTTCAATTGTATATTCATTTTTGTCGAGCCCGAAGCCACATGACCTTGAAATTTGCGCCAAAGTTTTACATACCTTATATCTCCACAACTCTGACTTTAAATTTAAAATAAATACATTATGAAAGCATTTAACGCCTCGACATGCGGGCCGCATGGCCATGGTTTGGTTTATACGCGTTTTTTTGTTTTTTAATCACGTTTTATATTAATAAATAAAAGGCAGCGGAAATTCATTTAAATGATGTAACGCCATTGATTACAAATAATGTGGGTAGTAATATGAATGGATAACTCCAATCAAACTCCACTGTTGACGTAGTGAAGAAATTAGCAATTTGTCCACGAGGTCACGTTACCTCGTGATGTCGGTATATCAACCCTACGAACCAGGCGCGCGCCCCCCCTAAAATTCGCCGAGTAAAGATTGTTTACAAGTTACAAGGCACGTTTCATGCCAAGTGCCATGTATTCCATGCATTTTTCGGTCGTTGTCTTATTGTTTCAAAATGTAAACGTTTTCAATCAAAAATCATGTCTAAACATACTGTGACAGTGTCAATATTTTTGCTCCAAAATGCGCCAGAACGCCCCCTAACGCTATCATGAGCTCCGCTCGGTCGACTATTTTGCAATTCTTGACTATATTATCGAACGAGCTTAGCTCGTTCGATATTATAGTCAAGTATTGCAAAATAGTTACGCCCCCCCCCCCCCACCCCCCCCATAACCCGAAATCCTGGATCCGCGCCTGACCACTGATGGTATATGTACATGTAGCGATACTACAATATCAGTGTAACCTCAATATTGGTGTATGTATATTATATTATTCCTCATCGGCTTATCAGCACGTTTTCCTAATAAATAACTAGTTCTCGAAGATGCTGGTATGTACGGTGGCACAGAGGGGACATGGAAATATGTTTTACTTTCGCGTGCGCACGCAATAGGTTTTGCGTGCGCACGCGATAGGTTTTTCGTGCGCACGCGATAGGTTTTTCGTGCGCACGCGATAGGTATTGTAATTCTTAGAAAGAGATGAAAAATATGTATAGTAAAATATAGTGTAACTGTAGATTCATATCTTATTTCTGAAGATAATTGTAGCTATGATTCACCCTAACAAGAATCTGAAATGTGGATATAAAACCGTTATTAAAGGTACAAGCCCACTCAGTAGACACAACATGTTCTTTATAGAAATTAAATATGTGTATAATTGTGTCCTTCTTCCACCAGTTCTAAAAATTACGAGTGCCGGCTATACAGATGTAATCCTTTAGTAATATTTATTTTACTGATAGTGACTCGCGGTGGTATCAGGTTATTTTGATAGGCAAATGAGGCATGATATTTTTTAAATATTTATAAAGTAATTAAATGCGTTTCCTGAAAAACTAATGTTTTCGACAGATTATAAAGTATGATCATTGCACAACAAAACCGGGTATGGAAGGTGTTCGAACCAATTCCCACCCTTAAATATGAGCCGAATGAATGAAAAAACAACAAAAAATAAATACAGAGACTAAATAGTAATGTCCGTTAACATTTTAAGGAAACACGGTTATCGCCCCTGATATCAATGTGGAAATTTAAGTCGGATATAAAATGTATAATAATGTCAATCAATACGTGGGGTAATGGTGAATGCATGTTTTCTTTGCCAGAAAATGTCATATCTACAGAATATACAAAACTATCTGTATCCCTATATTATAGCATACTGAGTGGGCATGTACCTTAAATGTTACTGTATCATAATATGTATATACGTGAATATATTTGTTCTATGTTGGTCTCTTATAATTCTGACACGTGCACGTGCACTTTACAGTCTGAAAATATGTACGAGGGGTTGCCAGACAATTCGAGAACATCAGACAAACTGCATACGAGTCACATAGAAAAACTAGTATATTCAATTGTACCTGTCAACAATCGTGGATTTGTAAAAAAAATATGTTTATAATACTGAAAACTAACGCTAGTTATTTTTCAGTATATAAACATTTGTTTTAGCAATAAATATATTTAAATTAATTACAGTAGCTTCTATAGTGGAACCGTCTTTCTTTCTAAATGGGCATAGCATAATCTTTTCACAACAACAATAAAGAAGTTTTACAACTTGTCTTGTAGCCAAAATACCAACGTATATTATCTCCCCTGCTTATCTAAGTTTCTGATAGCATTCTTTTAATATAACGCATATTTATGAGAATGTGATCAAATAAAATGGTGCAATTTGTTTATATGTATATGCTATTTTTGGTGCATGAAGCGTTATATCACTTAACATGATAACTGAGATAGTCACTTAAAACAAATATGTTAGGCAAATAGATTTTATGTTGTCTGTTCAATTGTATATTCATATTTGTCGAGCCCGCTTGCGGAAGCGAGACATAGTCGTCACATTGGCGTCTGGGTGTCCGTCCTGGTGTCCGTCCTGGTGTCCGTGTGCGTGTCCGTGCGTGTTTCCGTTCGTGTGTCCGTGTGTGTGTCCGGATTCTGCGCTAACGTGTTTACATACCTTTCATCTCCAAAACCATTGCTCCGATTTACTTCAAACTTAAAATACGTATTTAGTACCACCCATGATTAATTCTACACCACATGCGGCCTACTTTCCCAAGGCCAAGGTCACATGTCAAAGTTTTACATACATTATATCTCCACAACTCTTACTTTAAGCTTAAAATAAATACACTATGAAGCATCTAACGCCTCGACATGCGGACAGCGGCCATCAGATTTTTTGTACGCGTTGTTTTGAATCACGTTTTATATTATATAAAAGGCAGTTGAAATTCATTTAAATTATGTAACTTCATTGATTACAAATATGTGGGTTGTAATATGAACTCCAAACAAACTCTACTATTGACGTAGTGAAGAAATTAGCAATTTGTCCACGAGGTCACGTGACGTCGTGATGTCGGCATATCAACACTACGATATCGTTGTAACACCACAGTTGGTATATGTACATGTAGCGATACTACGATATCGTTGTAACACCACTGTTGGTGTATGTACATGTAGCGAGACTAAGATATCGCTGTAACATCAATGTTGGTGTATGTATATTCTGCTATTCCTCATCGGCTTATTATTACGTTTTCGTAATAAATAATTAGTTCTCGAAGATGCTGGTACTCCCTCGTATGTAGCTAGTTATTATGTTGGTTTATTGTAATTCTTAAACAAAATATACCATTTTTATTGAAATTGTAAATTATTAGTATTAGTATGTCCATTAATAAACAATATATATATTGTGACCAGAGAAATTTGCTTTTATATTGTATGTTCCTTCCACTCCATATTCGTATGTGTGATTGTTATTGGATAAACGTGCCTTATGGAAATGGTGTTCAGTCTAACACCTGTAGCCTATTTCATGAACCTCCGTTAGTCGACTAAACTGTTAGCAGACTAAACTAAGTTTAGTCGACTAACCATAGTCTGCTAAACTTTTTGACATATTTGCATTTCACGAACGATTTTGTAAGCCACGTTCAAAACAACCGTGGGCACCGCCATCTTGGAATTCCGTCGTCTGCTATTTTGCTTAGTAGACTAACCGAAAGTTTAGCCGACTAACGAGGAGGCTAAGCAAAGTAGACTGCTTAGTCGACTAACGTGTTCGTGAAATGCGTTTTTTCCCGTTAGTCGACTAACGGCCTGAAGTTTAGCAGACTAATCGAGTTTAGTCGACTAACGGAGGTTCGTGAAATAGGCTACTGTAGGTATACTATGGAACGCCGTTTTGCTATTTATGATTATGCAGTATTTATGGATATCCATTTTCGAATTGATGGCTATCCGCACTTCGAGTGGCATCGTTTTCCTATTTATTCAGTCTCTACGGATATCCAATAATCGATTTTTGAATATCCTACAATTCGATTATTGGATTTACATGTACATATTTCCATAATTTCAAGTGATTCTTGAATATCCGTAATTCGACTTTTGAATATCGGTAATTTGACTTTTGGACATCCATAATTTTGATAATGTACACGTATCGACAATTCCAGTGCGGGGAGCGGGGGTGGGGGGTGGTATTTGTGAACATTTGTGTTCCATGCTAATACATATGTGGATCTGACCAGATAAAGAGTAGTTGGCGACCAGTGTAGATCCCGATTAGCATGTGCATGCGCAGTCTGATCAGGATCTGTACTGTTCGCCATGCATTCCATCATTAAAACACGCGACATGCTTCAATCAAGCACTACATGTTGTTTTCATGCTACATGAGCGTGCTATTTGATCCAGAGCTACAATGGCCACAAATGACATAAGCCCCATTTCCTCCATTACAGACACAAGCCCACATCTTCGTGGGTTAATACCGAGCCCACCGCCCATCTAATATTAATGACATTGACTTCCATTACAGACACCACCACAAATATTTGTGGAGTAAAACCGAGCCAACCGCCCATCTAATATTAATGACATTGACTTCCATATACATGTACAGACACCACACCATATCTTTGTGGCTTAATACCAAGCCCAGCGCCTACCTAATATTAATGACATTGACTTCCATATACAGACACCACCCCACATCTTTGTCGATTAATACCGAGCAAACCGCCAATCTAATATTAATGACATTGACTTCCATATACAGACACCACCCCACATCTTTGTGGATTTATACCGAACCCACGACCACCTACTATTAAATACATTGACATCCATATACAGATACCACCCCACATCTATTTGGATTAATACCGAGTCCACCGCCCACCTACTATTAATTAAATTGACTTCCATATACAGACACCACCTCACATCTTTGTCGAGTAATACCGAGCACACCGCCCATCTAATATAAATGAAACTGAATTCCATTACAGATACCAGCCCACATCTTTGTGGATTAATACCGAGCCCACAGCCCATGTAATATAAATGACATTGACTTCCATTGCAGACACCACCACACATCTTTGTGGATTAATACCGAGCCCACCGCCCATCTAATATTAATGACATGGACTTCCATTAGAGACACGACACCACATCTTTGTGGATTAATACCGAGCCCACCGCCCATCTAATATTAATCACATTGACTTCCATTACAGACATCAGCCCACGTTTTTGTGGATTAATTCCGAGCCCACCGCCCATCTAATATTAATGACACTGAATTCCTTTACAGACACCAGCCCACATCTTTGCGGATTAATGTCGAGTCCACCGCCCATCTAATAGTAATGACATTGACTTCCGTTGCAGACAACATGACACATCTTTGTGGATTAATACCGAGCCCACCGCCCATCTAATAGTAATGACATTGACTTCCATTACAGACAACAGCCCACATATTTGTGGATTAATACCGAGCCCATCTAATATTAATGAAATTGACATCCATTAGAAATACCACCCCACATCTTTGTGGATTAATACCGAGCCCACCGCCCATCTAATAGTAATGAAATTGAATTCCATTACAGACACCACCCCACATATTTGTGGATTAATACCGAGCCCACCTCCCATCTAATAGTAATGCCATTGACTTCCTTAACAGACACCACCCCACATATTTGTGGATTAATACCGCTCCCACCGCCCAAACTAATATTAATGACATTGACTTCCATTACAGACACCACACAACATCTTTGTGGATTAATACCGAGCCCACCGCCCATCTAATATTAATGACACTGAATTCCATTACAGACACCAACCCAAATCTTCGTTGATTAATACCGAGTCCACCGCCCATCTGATATTAACGAAATTGGCTTCCATTACAGACACATTACAGACACAATCCCACATCTTTGTCATTTAATACCGAGCCCACCGCACATCTAATATTAATGACAGTCACTTCCATTACAGACATCACCCCACATTTTTGTGGATTAATTCCGAGCCCACCGCCCATCTAATATTAATGACAGTCACTTCCATTACAGACATCACACCACATCTTTTTGGATTAAAACCGAGCCCACCGCCTGCCTAATATTAATGACACTGAATACAATTACAGACACCAGCCCAAATATTTGCGGATAAATACCGAGCCCATCGCCCATCTAATATTAATGCCATTGACTTCCATTACAGACACCACCCATTATCTTTGTGGATTAATACCGAGCCCACCGCCCATCTAATATTAATGACGTTGACTTCCATTACGGACGCCAGCCCACATCTTAGTGGATTAATACCGAGCCCACCGCCCATCTAATATTAATGACATTGACTTCCATTACAGACACCAGCCTACATCTTTGTTGATTAATACCGAGTTCACCGCCCATCTAATATTAATGACATTGACTTCCATTACAGACACCAGCCCACATCTTTGTGGATTAATATCGAGCCCACCGCCCATCTAACTATTAATGACAGTCACTTCCATTACAGACATTCACACCACAACTTTTTGGATAAAAACCGAGCCCACCGCCTGCCTAATATTAATGACACTGAATACAATTACAGACACCAGCCCAAATATTTGCGGATAAATACCGAGCCCATCGCCCATCTAATATTAATGCCATTGACTTCCATTACAGACACCACCCATTATCTTTGTGGATTAATACCGAGCCCACCGCCCATCTAATATTAATGACGTTGACTTCCATTACGGACGCCAGCCCACATCTTAGTGGATTAATACCGAGCCCACCGCCCATCTAATATTAATGACATTGACTTCCATTACAGACACCAGCCTACATCTTTGTTGATTAATACCGAGTTCACCGCCCATCTAATATTAAAGACATTGACTTCCATTACAGACACCAGCCCACATCTTTGTGGATTAATATCGAGCGCACCGACCATCTAATATTAATGACATTCACTTCCATTACAGACATCAGCCCACATCTTTGTGGATTAATACTGAGCCCACCGCCTATCTAATATTAATGACACTGAATTACATTACAGACACCACACCAGCCCACATCTTTGTGGTTTAATGCCGAGTCCATCGCCCATCTAATAATAATGACATTGACTTCATCACCCCATCATTGACTTCCACTACCGACACCATCCGACATCTTTGTGGATTAATACCGAGCCCACCGCCCATCTAATATTAATGACATTGACTTCCATTACAGACACCAGCCCACATATGTGTGGATTAATACCGAGCCCACCGCCGCCCATCTAATATTAATGACATTGACTTCCATTACAGACAGACACCACATCTTTGCGGATTAATACCGAGTCCAAAGTCCATCTAATATTAATGACATTGACTTCCATATACAGACACCACCCCACATCTTTTTGGATTATTACCGAGCCCACCGCCCATCTAATATTAATGCCATTGATTTCCATTACAGACACCACCCCACATCTTTGTGGATTAATACCGAGTCCACCGCCCATCTAATATTAATGACATTGACTTCCATATACAGACACCACATCACATCTTTGTGTATTTATACCGAGCCCACCGCCAATCCAATAGTAATGACATTGACTTCCATTACAGACATCACCCCGCATCTTTGTTAATTAATACCGAGCCCATCACCCATCTAATATTAATGACACTGAATTCCATTACAGACACCTGCCCACATATTTACGGATTAATACCGGGCCCACCGCCCATCTAATATTAATGCCATTGACTTCCATTACAGACACCACCCCAAATCTTTGTGGATTAATACCGAGTCCACAGCCTATCTAATATTAATGACAGTGACTTCCATAAAGGACACCACCCCACATCTTTCTAGATTAATAAAGAGCCCACCACCCATCTAATATTAATGACAGTGACTTCCATTACAGACAACAAACCCACATCTTTGTGGATTAATACCGATTCCACCGCCCATCTAATATTAATGACAGTGACTTCCATTACAGACACCATCCCACATCTTTGTGGATTAATACCGATTACACCGACCATCTAATATTAATGACATTGACTTCCATTACAGACACCACCAGACATGTTTGTGGATTAATACCGCGCCCACCGCTCATCAAATATTAATGCCATTGACTTCCATTACGGACACCTTCCCACATATGTGTGGATTAATACCGAGCCCACCGCACATCTTGTATTAATGACACTGAATTACATTACAGACACCAGCCCACATCTTTGTGGATTAATACCGAGTCCACCGCCCATTTAATCTTAATGACAGTAAATTCCATTACAGACATTGCCCCATATATTTGTGGATTAATACCGCGCCCACCGCCCATCTAATAGTAATGCCATTGACTTCCATTACAGACATCACACCACATCTTTGTGGATTAATACCGAGCCCACAATCCACCTAATCTTAATGACACTGAATTCCATTACAGACACCTGCCCTCATATTTACGGATTAATACCGCGCCCACCGCCCATCTAATATTAATGCAATTGACTTCCATTACAGACACCACCCCACATCTTTGTGGATTAATATCGAGTCCACAGCCCATCTAATATTAATGACATTGACTTCCATTACAGACACCACCAAACGTCTTTGTGGATTAATATCACGCCCAAAGACCATATAATATTAATGACATTGACTTCCATTACAGACACCAACCCACATCTTTGTTGATTAATACCGAACCCACCGCCCATCTAATGTTAATGTCATTGACTTCCATTACAGACACCACCCCACATCTTTGTGGATTAATACCGAGTCCACCGCCCATCTAATATTAATGACATTGACTTCCATATACAGACACCACACCACATCTTTGTAGATTTATACCGAGCCCACCGCCAATCCAAAAGTAATGACATTGACTTCCATTACAGACATCACCGCGCATCTTTGTTGATTAATACCGAGCCCATCGCCCATCTAATATTAATGACACTGAATTCCATACAGACACCAGCCCACATCTTTGGGGATGAATAACGAGTCCACCACACATCTAATATTCATGACATTCACTTCCATTACAGACACCTCAACACGTCTTAACACGGATTAATACCGCGCCCACCGCCCACCAAATAGTAATGCCATTGACTTCCATTACGGACAACATCCCACATATTTGTGGATTAATACCGAGCCCACCGCCAATCTAATATTAATGCCATTGATTTCCATTACAGACATCACACCACATCTTTGTGGATTAATACCGAGTCCACCGCCCACCTAATATTAATGACACTGAATTTCATTACAGACACATGCCCACATATTTACAAATTAATACCGGGCCCACCGCCCATCTAATATTAATGCCATTGATTTCCATTACAGACATCACACCACATCTTTGTGGATTAATACCGAGTCCACCGCCCACCTAATATTAATGACACTGAATTTCATTACAGACACCTGCCCACATATTTACAAATTAATACCGGGCCCACCGCCCATCTAATATTAATGCCATTGACTTCCATTACAGACACCACCCCACATCTTTGTGGATTAATACCGAGTCCACAGCCTATCTAATATTAATGACATTGACTTCCATTACAGACACCACCACACGTCTTTGTGGATTAATATCACGCCCACCGCCCATCTAATATTAATGACATTGACTTCCATTACAGGCACCAACCCACATTTTTGTGGATTAATACCGAGCCCACCGCCCATCTAATATTAATGTCATTGACTTCCATTACAGACACCACCCACATCTTTGTGGATTAATACCGAGTTCACCGCCCATCTAATATTAATGACATTGACTTCCATATACAGACACCACACCACATCTTTGTGGATTAATACCGAGCCCACCGCCCATCTAATATTAATGACACTGCATTCCATTACACACACCAGCCCACATCTTTGAGGATCGATAACGAGTCCACCGTCCATCAAAAATTAATGACAGTGACTTCCATTACAGACACCACCCCACATCTTTGTGGATTAATACCGAGCCCACCGCCCATCTAATATTAATGACATTGGCTTCCATTACAGACACCACCAAACGTCTTTGTGGATTAATACCGCGCCCACCCCCTTCCAATAGTAATGCCATTGACTACCATTACAGACACAAAACCACATCTTTGCGGATTAATACCGAGTCCATAGCCCATCTAATATTAATGACATTGACTTCCATATACAGACAACTCCCCACATCTTTATGGATTAATACCGAGCCCACCGCCCATTTAATATTAATGACATTGACTTCCATTACAGACACCAAAACCACATCTTTGCGGATTAATACCGAGTCCATAGCCCATCTAATATTAATGACATTGACTTCCATATACAGACAACTCCCCACATCTTTATGGATTAATACCGAGCCCACCGCCCATCTAATTTTAATGACATTGACTTCCATTACAGACACCACCACACATCTTTGTGGATTAATATCACGCCCATCGCCCATCTAATATTAATGATATTGACTTCCATTACAGACACCATCCCACATTTTTGTTGATTAATACCGACCCCACCGCCCATCTAATGTTAATGACATTGACTTCCATATACAGACACCATACCACATCTTTGTGGATTTATACCGAGCCCACCGCCAATCCAATAGTAATGACATTGACTTCCATTACAGACATCACCGCGCATCTTTGTTGATTAATACCAAGCCCATCGCCCATCTAATATTAATGACACTGACTTTCATTACAGACACCAGCCCAAATCTTTGGGGATGAATAACGAGTCCACCGCCCATCTAATATTAATGATAGTGACTTCCATTACAGACACCACCTCACATCTTTTTGGATTAATATCGAGTCCACCGCCCATCTAATATTAATGACATTGACTTCCATTACAGACACCAGCCCACATGTGTGTGGATTAATACCGAGCCCACCGCCCATCTAATGTTAATGACATTGACTTCCATTACAGACACCACCTCACATCTTTGTGGATTAATACCGAGTCCACCGCAAATCTAATATTAATGACATTGACATCCGTTACAGACACCACCTCACATATTTGGGGATTTATACCGAGCCCACCGCCCATCTAATATTAATGCCATTGACTTACATTACAGACACCAGCCCACATCTTTGTTGATTAATACCAAGCCCACCGCCCATCTAATATTAATGACATTGACTTTCATTACAGACACCACCCCACATATGTGTTGATTAATACCGAGTCCACCGCCTACCGCCTACCGCCCACCGCCCACCGCCCATCTGAAACTAATGCCATTTACTTCCATTACAGACACCACCCAACATCTTTGTGGATAAATACCGAGTCAACCGCCCATCTAATATTAATGACAGTGACTTCCATTAGAGACACCACCCCACATCTTTGTGGATTAATACCGAGTCCACCGTCCATCGAATATTAATGACATTAACTTCCTTTACAGACACAACCCCGTATCTTTGTGGATTAATACCGAGTACACCGCCCATCTAAGATTAATGACATTGACTTTCATTACAGACACCACCCCACATATTTGTTGATTAATACCGAGTCCATCGCCCATCTAATAGTAATGACATTGACTTCCATTACAAACACAACCTCACATCTTTGGGGATTTATACCGAGCCCACCGCCCATCTAATATTAATGCCATTGACTTCCATTACAGACACCAGCACACATATTTGTGGATTAATACCGAGCCAACCGCCCATCTAATATTAATGCCATTGACTTCCAATACAGACATCATCCCACATCTTTGTGGATTAGTACCGAGCCCACCGCCCATCAAATATTAATGACATTGACTTCCATTACAGACCACACCCCATATATTTGTGGATTAATACAGAGCCCACCACCCATCTAATATTAATGACAGTGACTTCAATTACAGGACACCTCCTCACATCTTTCTGGATTAATACCGAGCCCACCGCCAATCTAATATTAATGCAATTGACTTACATTACAGACACCACCCCACATCTTTGTGGATTAATACCGAGTCCACCGCCCATCTAATATTAATGACATTGACTTTCATTACAAACAACCCCCCACATATTTGTGGATTAATACCGAGTCCACCGCCCATCTAATATTAATGACAGTGACTTCCATTAGAGACACCACCCGACATCTGTGTGGTTTAATACCGAGTCCACCGCCCATCGAATATTATTGACATTGACTTCCATTACAGACACCATCCCATATCTTTGTGGATTAATACTGAGTCAACCGCCCATCTAATATTAATGACATTGACTTGCATTACAGACACCACCCCACATATGTGTTGATTAATACCGAGTCTACCGCATATCTAATATTAATGCCATTGACTTCCATTACAGACTCCAGCCCACATATGTGTGGATTAATACCGAGCCCACCACCCATCAAATATTAATGCCATTGACTTCCATTACAGACATCATCCCACATCTTTGTGGATTAATACCGAGCCCATCGCCCATCCATTATTAATGACATTGACTTCCATTACAGACACCACCCCACATATTTGTGGATTAATACAGAGTCCACCGCCCATCTAAAATTAATGACATTGACTTTCATTACAGACACCCCCCACATATTTGTGGATTAATACCGAGTCCACATCCCATCTAATATTAATGAGAGTGACTTCCAATACAGACACCACCTCACATCTTTGTGGATTAATACGGAGGCCACCGCCTATCTAATATTAATGACATTGACTTTCATTACAGACACACCCCCCCACATATTTGTGGATTAATACCGATTCCATAGCCCATCTAATATTAATGACATTGCCTTCCATTACAGACACCACCACAAGTCTTGTGGATTAATACCGCGCCTACCGCCCATCTAATATTAATGCTATTGACTTCCATTACAGATACCACCCAACATCTTTGTGGATAAATACCGAGTCCACCGCCCTTCTAATATTAATGACAATGACTTCCATTAGAGACACCACCCCACATCTTTGTGGATTAATACCCTGTCCACCGCTCATCGAATATTAATGACATTGACTTCCATTACAGACACAACCCCGTATCTTTGTGGATTAATACCGAGTCCACCGACAATCTAATATTAATGACATTGAATTTCATTACAGACACCACCCCACATATGTGTTGATTAATACCGAGTCCACCGCCCATCTAATATTAATGACATTGATTTCAATTACAAACACCACCTCACATCTTTGGTGATTTATACCTAGCCCACCGCCCATCTAATATTAATGCCAGTCACTTCCATTACAGACACCAGCCCACATATTTGTGGATTAATACCGAGCCTACCGCCCATCTAATATTAATGCCATTGACTTCCAATACAGACATCATCCCACATCTTTGTGGATTAGTACCGAGCCTACCGCCCATCCAATATTAATGACATTGACTTCCATTACAGACAACACCCCATATAGGTGTGGATTAATACAGAGTCCACCGCCCATCTAATATTAATGACAGTGACTTCCATTACAGACACCACCTCACATCTTTGTGGATTAATACCGAGCCCACCGCCCATCTAATATTAATGCAATTGACTTGCATTACAGACACCACCCCACATATTTGTGGATTAATACCGAGTCCACCGCCCTTCTAATATTAATGAAATTGTCTTTCATTACAAACACCCTCGCCCCACATATTTGTGGATTAATACCGAGTCCACTGCCCATCTAATATTAATGACAGTGACTTCCATTAGAGACACCACCCCACATCTTTGTTGATTAATACCGAGTCCACCGCCCATCGAATATTAATGACATTGACTTCCATTACAGACACCACCCCATATCTTTGTGGATTAATACCGAGTCCCCCGCCCATCTAATAGTAATGACATTGACTTTCATAACAGACACCACCCCACATATGGGTTGATTAATACCGAGTCCACCGCCTATCTAATATTAATGACATTGACTTCCATTACAAACACCACCTCACAACTTTGGGGATTTATACCGAGCCCATCGCCCATCCAATATTAATGATATTGACTTCCATTACAGACACAACCCCACATATTTGTGGATTAATACAGAGTCCACCGCCCATCTAATATTAATGACAGTGACTTCCATTACAGACACCACCTCACATCTTTGTGGATTAATACCGAGCCCACCGCCCATCTAATATTAATGCAATTGACTTGCATTACAGACACCACTCCACATCTTTGCGGATTAATACCAAGTCCACCGCCCATCGAATATTAATGAAAGTGACTTCCATTAGAGACACCACCTCACATCTTTGTGGATTAATACTGAGGCCACCGCCTATCTAATATTAATGACATTGACTTTCATTACAGACACCCCCCCGCCACATATTTGTGGATTAATACAGAGTCCACCGCCCATCTAATATTAATGACAGTTACTTCCATTACAGATACCAACTCACATCTTTGTGGATTAATACCGAGCCCACCGCCCATCTAATATTAATGCAATTGACTAGCATTACAGACACCACCTCACATCTTTGGCGATTTATACCGAGCCCACCGCCCATCTAATATTAATGCCATTGACTTCCATTACAGACACCACCCCACATTATTTGTGGATTAATACCGAGTCCACCGCCCATCTAATATTAATGACATTGACTTCCATATTCAGACACCACCCTACAGCTTTGTGGATTAATACCGCGCCCACCGCACATCTAATATTAATGACATTGACTTCCATTACAGACACCACCCCATATCTTTGTGGATTAATACCGAGCCCACCGCCCAACTAATATTAATGGCATTGACTTCCATTACAGACAACACCCCACATCTTTGTGGGTTAATACCGCGCCCACCGCCCATCTAATATGAATTACATTGACTTCCATTACAGACACCACCCCACATCTTTGTGGATTAATACCGAGCCCACCGCCCATCTAATATTAATGTCATTGACTTCCATTACAGACACCAGCCCACATGTTTGTGGATTAATACCGAGCCCACCGCCTATATAACATTAATAACACTGACTTCCATTAAAGACACCATCCCACATCTTTGTGGATTAATACCGCGCCCACCGCCCATGTAATATTAATGTCATTGACTTCCATTACCGGCACAATCCCACATCTTTGTGGATTAATACCGAGTCCACCGTCCATCTAATATTAATGCAATTGACTAGCATTACAGACACCACCTCACATCTTTGGCGATTTATACCGAGCCCACCGCCCATCTAATATTAATGCCATTGACTTCCATTACAGACACCACCCCACATTATTTGTGGATTAATACCGAGTCCACCGCCCATCTAATATTAATGACATTGACTTCCATATTCAGACACCACCCTACATCTTTGTGGATTAATACCGCGCCCACCGCCCATCTAATATTAATGACATTGACTTCCATTACAGACACCACCCCATATCTTTGTGGATTAATACCGAGCCCATCGCCCAACTAATATTAATGGCATTGACTTCCATTACAGACACCATCCCACATCTTTGTGGGTTAATACCGCGCCCACCGCCCATCTAATATGAATTACATTGACTTCCAATACAGACACAACCCCACATCTTTGTGGATTAATACCGAGCCCACCGCCCATCTAATATTAATGTCATTGACTTCCATTACAGACACCAGCCCACATGTTTGTGGATTAATAACGAGCCCACCGCCTATATAACATTAATAACACTGACTTCCATTAAAGACACCATCCCACATCTTTGTGGATTAATACCGCGCCCACCGCCCATGTAATATTAATGTCATTGACTTCCATTACCGGCACAATCCCACATCTTTGTGGATTAATACCGCGCCCACAGTCCCTCTAATACTAATGACATTGACTTCCATTACAGACACCAGCCCACATCTTTGTGGATTAATACCGAGCCCACCGCCCATCTAATATTAATGACATTGACTTCCGTTAAAGACACCACCTCACATTTATGTGGAGGAATACGAAGCCCACCGCCAATCTAATATTAATGCCATTGACTTCCATTTATGACATCATCCCACATCTTTGTGGATTAATACCGCGCCCACCGCCCATATAATATTAATGACATTAACTTCCATTATAGACACCATCCCATATATTTGTGGATTAATACCGAGCGCACCGCCCATCTAATATTAATGCCATTAAATTCCATTACAGACATCATCCCACGTCTTTGTGGATTAATACCGTGCCCACGGCCCATCTAATATTAATGACATTGACTTCCATTACAAACACCATCCCACATCTTTGTGGAGGAATACGGACCCAGGCGGCCATCTAATATATTTATTCCATTGACTTCCATTACAGACAGCACCCCCACATATTTGTGGATTAATACCGAGTCCGCCGCCCATCTAATATTAATGACATTGACTTCCATTACAGACATTAGCCCACATCTTTGTCGAATAATACCGAGCCCACCGCCCATCTAATAGTAATAACAGTGACTTCCATTACAGACACCACCCCACATCTTTGTGGATTAATGCCGAGTCCACCGCCCATCTAATTTTAATGAAATTGACTTCCATATACAGACACCACCCAACATATTTGTCGATTAATACCGAGCCTACCGCCCATCTAACATTAATGACATAAACTTCCATTGGAGACACCACCCCACATCTTTGTGGATTAATAACGAACCCATCACACATCTAATATTAATGACAGTGACTTCCATTACAGACAGCACTCCACATATTTGTGGATTAATACCGAGCCCACCGCACATCTAATATTAATGACATTGACTTCCATTACAGACACCACCACGCGTCTTTGTGGATTAATACCGCACCCACTGCCCATCTAATATTAATGACATTGACTTCCATTACAGACACCATCCCACATCTTTGTGGATCAATACCGCGCCCACCGCCCATCTAATATTAAAGACATTGACTTCCATTACAGACACCATACCATATCTTTGTGGATTAATACCGAGCCCACCGCCCATCTAATATTAATGCCATTGACTTCCACTACAGACATCATCCCACATCTTTGTGGATTAATAACGCGCCCACCGCCCATATAATATTAATGACATTGACTTCCATTACAGACACCATCCCACATCATCTTTGTGGAGGAATACCGAGCCCACCGCCCATCTAATATTAATGGCATTGACTTCCATTACAGACACCATCCCACATCTTTGTCGATTAATACCGAGCCCACCGCCCATCTAATATTAATGCCATTGACTTCCATTACAGACACCAGCCCACATATTTGTCGATTAATACCGAGCACACCGCCCATCTAATATTAATGCCATTGACTTTCATTACAGATATCATTCCACATCTTTGTTGATTACTACCGCGCCCATCGCCCATCTAATATTAATGACATTGACTTCCATTACAGACACCATCCCACATATTTGTGAATTAATACCGAGCCCACCGCTCATCTAATATTAATGACAGTCACTTCCATTACAGATACCACCCCACACCTTTGTGGATTAATACCGAGCCCACCACCCATCTAATATTTATGCCATTGACTTCCATTACATACACCAGCCCACATCTTTGTGGATTAATACCGAGCCCACCGCCCATCTAATATTAATGACATTGACTTCCATTACAGACACCACCTCACATCTTTGTGGATTACTACCGAGCCCACCGCACATCCAGTGAATTATTCTTTATTTCTTCTTTTTGTTTTATTTATGCTGGTGATAAATGCGACCCCTATATACATAAGCTATATACATGTAAAACCATTGAGTGTCATACTTTGGTTCATAATTTATCGGTTTCCGATGTGTGGCTGTAACTGGAGAAATGGGGCCAATGTGTTTTGCGACCAGTTTAGATCTAGATCAGCCTGTGCATCCACATAGTCTTATCAGGATCTGCACTGTTCGCCATGCCCTGAATGAAACACCCGTCATAGTTAATTTATTATAAATGGTGCGCCACCCCTACACGTGCTTTAATATTACGAGACAATTACGTACAATGCGATTAATTGAGACGAAATTCTGTTATTTTATTGGTAAAGAAACTATGGTAAACAATACAAATATAGGATAAAATGTGCATATTGTTAGACCCCAGTAATTGAGGTATAAAATGCTTTAACTGACTTTGAAATTAACTGGGAACACTCGTATTATAATTTAGACTCTGGCATAGAAATTTAAACTTTTGACCATTTATCATTTAGATAATAAGAATCATAGTGGGTGGGGTGCTTGTACTAAGTTAGTGTAATTACAGAATTTATCAGCAATTAATGAACTGTCACCTTACCTTATGTTATCCATAATCATCAACATAGTTAATACGTGTTAGCCACGCCGATCGCAACATCTCTGAGCCACCAGTGATTAATAGCCGTTTTATTGACATAAATTTCTCATGTCAAAATGTTGGATTTTCTGGGCAGCTTCGTTCTGAAGTTGAAAGTTCGTTTCCGTTTAACCCCCCATTCTGCCAGAACGCTATTAATTTTGACAGCTGTCACTCGACTTCAAAAAATTATAATTACACTTTCTGTGTTCAGATATGTTTCGCCAAGGGTAATTTCCTTCATTAATGTCTTTTCTACATAATTCATGTGAAAACAGAACTAGGGTCATTGAATTTAGTATTTTTTACGCCAGATTTAGCAGAATTCTGCAGAATCCCGTTTCGGATTCCTGCAGTGGAAATCCGAATTCTGCTGTTTTCTGCTGTTTTATCCCGCATTCCGCCAGCTTCTGCCCGACAGAATACGGGGTATAAAAGAAAGCACGTGAATGAACTACGGCATAATAGACTTTGAAATTAACTGGGAACACTCGTATTATAATTTAGACTCTGGCATAGAAATTTAAAGTTTTGACCATTTATCATTTAGGTAATAAGAAATGCTATAAGAAATGCTAAGGTATTGATACACCATTGTTTTAGGTTTCATCCCATTAAAATAGTTATTAGTATTTGTACAAGTAACTAGCATATTTATCAGATTTTAGTCATTAATTCCTTCATTGAAACCTTCTTTCATGCAATAAATTGTAGAAATTGAACTGAGTTACTAATTTTAGCAATTACTGATTGATTCCTTTATATTTGACCTGTCACTGATTCATCACCACTACCGCGCTACCACACAGAGTCGTGACAATATTACCAGTGAATGAAAAATCATTACTCGGATGGGAGACTGCATTATCACCCTAATTATAAGTATGTTATTGTTTACTAATGTATTGTTAAGGAAATAAATGCTGCATTCTCCAACGCTCCCTCGCATTTAATTCCTTAAAAATACAAAATGTGAACAATAGCTGATACATAATTATCGTGTCAAGTTGATATACGAACTGATGAAAACGAGATGGATGACACAACCGGATGATACAGCTAACACAAAATATCATCACACGCGAGACTTCCTACTAAAGTCATGATAGTAGTGACATCGATGTTAAATAGGCTAATTGAATTTCGACATCTTTTCTCGTCAAATTAATGAAATTTGACGACTTCGTACATTCGTATCTCGTCTTGACCAGTTATTAAGTCGTCTTGACAGTACAGGGAGTAAACAAACTTAATACTTTTTTTCACTTATGATACTTTTAGGTATGTCTAATGAATTTATAATCCTTTGTCCGTTACTTCAACCTGTGCATTTAGTATAAGTAATACAGCAGTGTATTTATCACACTGCCAACCTTGTATTTGCGCAAGGAGGGACTACTTAGCAACATCTATCAGCTTATTTTTAGTTTTACCTGTGGCAAAAGGGTATTATGGGCGACTGACTTAGCTATCACACTAAATAATAACCTAATGTTCTATATTAGAAACAAAAAACGGTAAGTCCACACTATTAAGAGGCAAATACCGGGTTGTATCGTTTCTGGCAGCCATATTGGACGCCATCTTGGCTTTTTGGACATGCTGAAGGCTCAGTATCATCCGTCGAATTCCAAGAATGTATGATTTGCAGGTGAAAAATCACCAAAAACCGATTGTATGTACGCCAAGTCCGGGTTCAGTCAAGAATCGCCAAATATCGGCAGGACTACTACAGTTTCTGTTGATAACACACTGGGCGACTTACAAAGTCGTAAGTCTGTCGTAAGTCGTCATGCGTTACAGACAGAACGTTCGTAGTTAGCTATATACATGACAGAAATATGTCACCATAGTAATATTCAGAATTAACAAGTCATTTCAGATTGTAAGCTGTCTTTGACTGACTGAGGAAATCGCAATGACTCGGCTCAGAAAGGGTAGCCTCGGAATTCCTACTCGTTTCCTAGCCTCGTGTAAACATGCTATAGAAGACAGTATTACTAAGCCTGGTACAACTATGCATACACTATATACACACTGTGTAGTCCATGTGCATGATAACGCATTTAGTTATAAGTAGGTCATCAGTTGAATTCTGGTCGACTTAACTCTTTCAACCCTAACAATATAACTGGTATGGACTCTTCCGTGTAAACTTTTGAACTATCCAATTAATCGAAAAATGGGTGTTTTTGTAAAAATCAGAAATTATCCACAAACCGTGCAGATTCTGATGAGACGGATCACTGCGAGCCCGATCATCTGGAAGGACACTCTTTGCTGACATTGGCAAAGCGGTTTGTAGGGGTGACTGACTGTGACTGGCTCATATATGGTTCTCAGCTCGGATTGCACACCCAGGGCATGTACTGTTCGCCATTCAATCGGTCAGTGATACACACGTTATGATCATAACAATATATCTGATATATATATCCTTCTCAGACTGCAGGGGGCCGTTTCACTAAACTTCGTAAGACTAAAATGTTCGTAAGTGCAAATCTGGAATCGTCTGGAAATTTCAATTGGTGGATTTACATTTATTGAGCATAGGCTGCATATGCAGCCTATGCTCAATAAATGTAAATCAAATAAGTGTTCACAAGAAAACATTGTTAATGTCAAATGTACAGACTATCATAATTTTGCGCTTACGAACTTTTTAGTCTTAAGAAGTTTAGTGAAACGGCCCCCAGGTGCTTGATAGCAAATCACCATCTAGACTGGTCGTATACATGTACACTCCATTTGACGAATCACATTACCGCGTAGGAGACACGCATGCGAATTCGTACCTAAGAAGATAGATGTGCGACATTTCATGAAAACTATTTACATAAACTGTGATATTTTCTGTAAATTACATCAAAAGTTGACGAAATTTCCATAGCAAACTCGGAATTCAATTCCGTCAATTACGGAAAATATCGGAATTTGTGTAAATCCTTTTGATGAGATATCGCATATCTTTTTTCGGTACGAACTCACTTGGCTTGTCTCGTATACAAAGACACGAACACTGTCTATCACTACATGACACATTTAGCAATGGAGGGACAATGTGAAGGGAGGCGATTCTTCAACGACATAGTGATGTGGTGTGGAGGCATTGGCAGTGCTGCCCTCTACTGGCTGTATAAACGGGCCAAGGCAGGTAAGTCGTCGATCGTTCCTTTGACATGCGTACGACGTTGTGCTGGTAAAACGGAAAGGCCGATTGGGTACATGGGCATATTATTAGAAGGGTCGGTCATTTATGTAGATCGTATATTGACTATTTCACTACTGAAAATAGTTTACAGTGGCTGGGATGGGGTGGGGGTGGGGATTCGCAGCCCACTTTTGTAGTATTCCAGAATTGTTTTGGCAATCGTGAAGCTATCTGATTCTGTAGAAAAAAATAGCAAGCCTTGTCAAATAAGGGTAATTGTATCAGATCAAGGTCCGCCATTTGTTTAAGTGTACTACTCTCCTAAAACCAAAAATAACATCCACTACATTTTGACATATGCATACCAGGGGCCCGTTTCACAGAACTTAGTACGACTAAATGTTCGTAAGTGCAAGGCTAGGATGCAGCCTATGCTCAATAAATGTAAATCCAATAATTGTTTATAAGAAAACAGTGTTAATGTAAATTTACAAACTATCATAAGTTTGCACTTAGGTGGTTAGCCGGTGTGGTTATGTGTTGTATAGATGGTAGACTCGGACCTAGGACCCAGTAAATGTCACATTCGAAACACATTACCCCACCCACTCGTTTCTGTTATACCATATGCGGCACGACATGTGATTTTGCACTTAAGAACAAGTGCGATTTTTCATGAAATATACTTACAGAAGGTGTGATCTTCATTAAATGACGTCGAAAGATGACGAAATCTTCATTTGCTGTGAAAACATTTGACGTCATTTACGGCAAATATAGTACGTATTGTAAATAGTTTTCATTAAATATCGCCCATGTTCTTATGTAAACTAGAAAATGTATTCATAGAACACTGATGCCCCACATATCGCTTTGATAGTAGACGAGGCAAAATTCCAAGTCCAAAAGGGGGAGATAATCCATGGCTCAGTGTCAAAGCAAAAATAGAAATTCTCTTTGAGCATCTACATGTACACACCATAAAGCAGCTACATACCAAGCATCAAGCCTCCAGCTATTACGGTTTAGAAGTTTTACAAGTTACAAGGAAAAATGATGAAATTCTAAGTCGACATGGGGAGATAATCCATTACCCGGGGGGGGGGGGGGCGAATAAAAATCGAATAAATTTTGTGCATCAACTGTTCATAAGTAATCTACAGACCAAATGTCAGATCTGTAGCTCGTACGGTTTAAATGTTTTACGAGTTGTAAGTTGCCAAATTCTAAGACAAAAAAAAGGCGATAATCCATGAACCGGGGGTCGATTCAAAAATATAAACTTTGCGCATCTACTCATCATAAGGAAGCTACATACCAAGTTGCAGGTGTGTAGCTATTAGGGTTTAAAAGTTTTACGAGTTACAAGGTTGTTAACAAGTACGGTCGGACATGGGTAACACTAAATAACAATCACATGTCTTGTCTCATACAGTGGTATCGATCGATCGACAACACTGTATAGTATAACAGAAATTGGTGGGTGGGGTAATATTTTTTGAATGTGCCATTTACTAGGTCCGAGGTCCGAGTCTTCCACCTGTCTTGTCACCAGGGCCCGGTTGTTCAAAACATCAGTTAGCTTAACGGACTGTTAAATCCTTAACGGACTGTTAAATCCTTAACTGAATGGTTAAAATCTCTGTTAAAACAGAGATTTTAACCATTCAGTTAAGGATTTAACAGTCCGTTAAGCTAACGGATGTTTTGAACAACCGGGCCCAGGTGTACTTGGTCTGGAGCTTTAAAGGCGATAGGTTGCACTATTTCGCACCACCACTGTAATAATTCCATGTATTATCTGCCAGCTACTGCAATCAGCAATCGCTAAGTGGGTCATGCGTCAACCTCCCTGGTGAAAATGACAAGTATATGTTCAATTGAAGTAATTATGTAGATTATTTGAATACTTTGCCATACTACCCTCACTACCTTTCGTATTTTCGACTATATAACGTGAGGAATTCATAAGCAAGTACCTGCAATAATGGCAGGACACCGCATTCTCATTCTCCATACATATGGAGAGAGAGAGAGAGAGAGAGAGAGAGAGAGAGAGAGAGAGAGAGAGAGAGAGAGAGAGAGAGAGAGAGAGTACATGTGGATCATGTCAGACAAAGTCTGTTCTGTGTATATACATGTATACGTGTATATATATATATAGATATAGACACATGTATTTGTCTATATGTGTATATATAAGTATTCATGCCAATCACAAATTCAAGTGTATTTTATGTAGCCTAGGACGTTGACGGATGATCCACTCTGGGATTATAAACCTAACAGTGACGTTATTCGGGCTCCGGCTGGGAAAATGTACCTAGCGACACTGAATAGCGACAGCGTGGGCCCTGAACAGAATGACGTGCCAATCTGTCTGAGTATGGGGCCAATTAGTCTGGGGCTATATAATTTTGTCTCGTATGCCACCTGTGAGTGGCCCGAGACTATTTGTTTCTCAAAATAAAGTTCTGTTCTGTTCTGTTCTGTTCTGTTCTGTTCCGGTATAAATGTACGTAATAGCATTTAAATTTCGCGCACTAAATTATGGACAGAAAACAAACATTCATATTTCACTACAATATTGTTATTGAGAAACAATTCTACAATATGAGACAAATATTTCATCATAAACTCACATAATTAAGTGTGTATTAGCAATAGTCTTAGGTCACTCTCCACGAAGTAGAAAGTAAAGAAAGAAACGCATATGTGGAATCACTACTCCGTCATAACGCTTATGTAATGCAATGCAATGAAATGCAATTAGAGTTATGAATTAGACCCTGGCCAGTGGGTTGTTAGGAAGACCAGACACGGTACGGACATGAGGGTGGGATAATTTCTTAGAGCAATGTTGTCCGCATGTACGATCGATAATCCGCTAACGTTCGCGGCGTTATCTCCCATCGTACATGCGGACGAACCATGCTATAGGAAACAGGCAGGCAATTGATTTCTCATAGACCCACATTCACACAAACATGACCATGATGACAATCACAAACTACCTGCGCCAAAATCAATTATGTTCCGTCCATTCATAGAGTCAGTGACCTAGTTCTAAACACGGGGTCATGCGGGTTGATTTCCATGAGTTATTTCACATTTTTTGACGGAACCGTCTACTTTCACTTTCGAAATCTCTATCTCACCCTCACATCAAGTCGCACACAGAAAACTTAACCTGCATGTGTAGAGCATGCAAATAATATAACTAACGGACATGGGGGTGGGGTGAATTACTTAGAGCATGGTTGTCCGCATGTACGATCGATAATCCGCTAAAGTTCGCGGCGTTATCTCCCCTCGTACATGTGGATGAACCCTACTCTATGTATTACTTGTATTATTACTACGCAGTACACGACCGCCTGAGCTAATCTTGCCAATATTTGTCACTTCCTTTATATCTACATATTTGAATATTGTGCTTGAAATCAAGCAATATGATTGACTGAGCCTGAGCTGTACTATATCTCAGGCTCATTCAGTCGGAATACTCCTTTACGTGTATGATTTTTTTGTTAAATATTTTATTTTTTATTTTTTCTCAATGAAAGTATATGTTGCGACCACTATTTTGAACCGTCTCAATGACGGTTGAAATGGTGGTCGCAACGTATACTTCTAAGCACATTTAAATAAAATATTTATGATTTTCTCAATCAAAATGGTATATCCTCAACATGAAATGGGTTAAGCATTTAAACGCATTGGATACTAAATGGTACGTGTATAGCGAAACTGTCTAAAGGTACATACCCACGCAGCATGTTACACTGTACTACTACTTTTAATTTTCTGTCATGCCTTATATGAGCCATTTGTCTACCCACTAACGAGTTATTTTTAATTACTGCCCGTGTTAATTGGTGTTAAATCGCATTTTATATGCCGCAACCAGAAAGGGTATTTTCCGACCTCGTGCTATTTTTACCAACACGCGTCACGTGACACGGTCAATCATATCACATCTTTGACATGCGCAGTGAAGTAACGGAAGTTGAGAAGAAAGATCTCTGTTCGAGTCCAAATCTAAATCTCCACGTAACTCTTTCCATTTGGTGATCTGGTCACCAATATTAACCACTCTCTCTCTTTGTACTGCCTGCCCCTCCGACATTTCGCCATTTTTTTGGCCGACGCCGTTTCATACAATTTCCGTCCTGGAGTCCTGGACGTTTCGACATGTTGATATTCTTGTTTACATATTGGGAAGCCTACTGGCGCGCTTAGTATACTGCGCATGCGCACCGCAAGCCGTGATGTGAAAGTCGTCGTCCCCGCACATTATCAAAATAGACTGCTACCGACGCGCGTCGCTAACAGTAAATTGATAATTAATAAATGATTATATTTGTATAGCGGGCACTCGTAATTTTTAGAACTGATGGAATAGTGACATAATTATACACTTATTTAATTCCTATAAAGAACATTTTGTGCCTACTGCGTGGGCATGTACCTTTAACAGTTAAACTAAAGTATCCCTCATTCTTATCGCAGTTTCGGATAGTATAACTTGAATATAACCCATTCTTTGGGGGAATTTGATCTAATAAAATGGTGCGATTGAGTACAAGTCATGTGTTGTACATCAAGCAAAAATCAACATATTGCATATGATGTAGACACACATAGTGATGAGTACAATTGTGTGATTTTGTACCGGGGAATGTGAGCGATTTTTTCAGGAAAAATATCTACAGAAACTGATAGTTTCTGTAAATGACTTCGAAAGTTGACGACATTTGCATAGCAATTTCGTTAACTATCGACTTAATTTATGGAATATATCGTACATTTTTTAAATATTTTATATTATGACAAAAATCACATGGCTTGTCTCAATTGTGGCTGTCCGGACTGGAGAAATGGGTCTTATAGGTTTTGCGACCAGTGTAGATCCAGATAAGCATGTGCAGTCAGATCAGTATCTGCACTTCTCGCCATTCCATCGATGAAACACCCGTTATGCTTCTAACAAGCATTGTAGCTCGTTATCAGGCTATCGGAGTGTGCTATTTGATCAGGAGCTACTCTGCACACAAATGTCATCCACCCTATTTCTCCGGCCACAGCCAAATGTATTCTCTGTTCTAGTCGAATGGCCTACCATGATCATATTTACACCCAGTTGCCCCCGGAAATATACAAGGCGTAAGTATTAGACCAAGATGGCAGTACTCCTTACCCTCCGCCACCCCGACAGCTGCACTTTTTCTGCGTTTTATGTAATATGTTGTTCTATACCGCTACACTGCAGTCAACGGTAAACAATTGCGGACTAAGGTGTTGACGTTCATACTTCGCTGTATTGTAGTTGGGAGACACGGCAACAGTGTGAGATAAAATAGTATCATACACTCACTGAGTAAAGTTTTTAATAGTAAATGTCTTCGGTCACCTCCCGACGAATGGTCAATGGATGAACAGCAGTCCCTCCATGTAAACTGGTCAATTTCTTAGTATGTACATGTATTTGTTTAAATTATTACTTGCGTCAAATGGATAACTATTATATAACATAGGGAACTATTTATATGTTATATTGACGATCATACGTAAAAAGCGCCATTACTTCGAGCTGCCTAAAAACGTTAATTTGTAAATTTATGTACTACTTTGTCATGACCATACTATAATGTAATGTAATTAGAGGTATGTACTCCGAACCACCCCTCGACATGCCTTGTTTAGTGGGGTATTTTGTATTTATCCCGTCAACACAGTGCGTATGTGCCGTGAAACACGGTGCCGTGAAACATTTTTGATATCCAGTCAATACAATTTTTGCATTTTACAGCCATTTGTAGGTGTTGACGGGATAAATAGAATAGTAGGTTAGTGCCGTGAATGGGAATGGGAAAAAATATCTGGCGCGGCACGGAAACGGGATGTGCTCGGCAGAGCCTCGCCCATCCCGTTTCCTGAGCCTTGCCAGATATTTTTTCCCATTCACGGCACTAACCTACTATTCTCTATATATGCATGAGGCAAATGGCGGATAACAGGGACAGCTCTACACTTAAAGGTACATGCCCACACAGTAGGCACACACTATTCTTTATATCGGAGACATCCTGCGAGACATTTTCTGGCAAAATAAACATTCATTCACCATTACCCCACGTATTGATTGAAATTATTATACATTTTATATCAGACGTAAATTTCCACACTGATATCAGAGGCGATAACCGTGTTTCCTTAAACTGTTAACGGACATTACTATTTATTAACTGTATTTATTGTTTAATGTGCAGTGATCATAGAGGTATAATCTGTCGAAAATGTTAGTTTCTTATGTGACCCATTTAATTAGTATAACTAATTAAAAAATTGCATGCCTCATTTGCATATGCAAATAGCCTGATACCACCGCGTGTCACTACAGAGTGGCCTGCGATTCTCTTACCAGGCGAATTGCAATTCCTGGAGCGCAGGATTGCAATTCGCGTTCCCATTAATTGCAATTGGACCGCAATCGGACCGCAATCGGACTGCAATCATGTGACCGCGGCCCAAAGAGTTGGTTGCGGAATTGCAATACTTATAGCGCAGTTCGCGCTGCGCTCCGCTTTTAATTGCAATTTACGCTCCTTTGTTTCTGTAAACTGCGAAAGAATGACCGCTTTACGCTGCGCTCTGCGGTAAAACCAGCGGACCACTCTGCTTAACCAATGCGGCAATAAAATAAAATCGAAATAGTTGACAAACGTATCCGTGTTCCAATCCAAAATTTTTTTTATTCCCATCTATCTAATTTCAAAGTGACTACCCATAGAAAGTCAGCGGTATTTGTGATCTGTTTTTTTGGTGCGCAATATAAATCGGCGGGTTATTGCGAGACAAACAGTGAAACATTGACCTTGACAATTTCTTGGACAAAACAAAAATGTCGTCACTCACTCACTGCCGTTCCGAATATCAAGAACACATTAATAGACACCCACCATGCTGACAATATATTTTATTTTCATATAAAATCAAATGATAATGTGTGGTCTACGGTATAATATAGCAAAACAAAGCATCAATTTTGCGTTTTGTTTACTTTTTCGTCTGTATCAAATTACGTTTTCCTATTATGTTGACATTATTTCGACGCGATCCTATAGTCGACATGACAATTTCTGAGATCAACACAAGTCAACTTTTCATAATGTCTTTTCAATTTCAAGCTGCAAGGAGACTGTGAATTGCATAGTAACCATAATAACATGGTGAACATATTGATAATAATTTTTAAAAGAAAAGCATATTTTAATTTTCGAAACCTGATCATAAAAAAAATATTAAACATTTATTTTTGAATTAGATTTATATTACTGCAAACGTTCTGTTCTGGCTGTTGATTTCTATTGGCCCGAATCAAATTTTGTGAAAGCCATTTCTTTAAAATAAAACGGTTTACTTGTGTCACAGAGTGAGAAAGATAAATAACGGCCCGGAATCGAACCAGGGACCTCATGTTTACCGTACCATGCCCATGACTCTACCGAGCAAGCTAACAAGGCACAGATCATACACACTTCATCCCCATGGTCAGTTGCGTACTGTGACATTCTTCTCCGCCAAATTGAAATTCGTCCTCGAATTCTATGTTTTTTTTTAATTTTTTGTCTCCAAATTCCATATGTTTGGGTACAATTTGGAAGTATTTATCAGTCGCGGTCCTTTGTTGGGCAACAGAATACTCAATTATTATCCGTACCCAGAGTTCCGGTGCTCCATAGGTTTTTCCTGCAGAGTACCGAATCGGATCTCATTCGCGCTTTAGCTGTTAATTGTGACATATTTTTCTGTACTTATTACACAGAAATGAATAAGTATAATACTGACATTTCTTTCAATTGAAAAATACAGAAAATATGTCGCAATTAACAGTTGGAAGTGCAAATCAGATGTGATTTGGTACTTTGCAGGGGAAACCTACGGAGAGCACCATTATAAACTCTCGGTACGGACGATGCGGGAGTATTCTGCAGAGTTACTTCCCCGCAACTACGTTGGGCGCTAAATGTCACAGGGTGAGAAAGATGTGCACCAGCCCGGAATCGAACCGGGGATCTCTGGTTTACCACACCATCGCTCTACCTGCTGAGCAAACCGGGCACAAATACACACTTATTCACCATAGTGATCACTTCATTCAACCAAAAATTCACAAGCTAGAAGTTATGCCAAATTATTACAGCCAACGTCACAGATTATGCTCTTGGCGACATTAGCGGACACAAATTTGTCCATCAATTTGATCAAATAAACAACGGAATCCGACAGATAACACTACGACGCGCATGGAAACATCATTATTCTGGTACTTGGAATCAAAATGGTGGATTTTTTATCACGATAGCAGCTACAGGGATTGTTGGACGCATTTATTTAGAGAAACAAGAGATTACAATGGATTGGATAATATACTAAGTGACATTTTGTTCTAACGTACACCAACATAGAGGATTAAATTTGCGACAATGTTGGATTCTGGATTTTGTGGACAGGTGACAGAAATCGGAGCTGGATAAGAACCGACAGACGTGATTCTGAATATTCGTGCTTGGTCTGTGGTTTTTCTTCCAGATCATGTCATGCATGTTTTAATTTCACGTCATGTCAAAGCAGCACTATTGAATATAATGAACAATTTAATATTCTACACCAGAATTAAAGTTCATTCATCGTCTGATGTGTAACTGATGAATTAAGGTAAGTTACTTGTATATGACAACTTTTGCCTCACCACGATAGTGGAGGGGGCATTTAGTGTTACCCTTGACCTTGTCCGTTCTTCCGTCCGTCACCAACCTAGTAACTCGAAAAACTTTTAAACCGTAATAGCTACATACCTGAAACTTGGTACATGTATGTTTGATTCGACCCCATGGTCATTGGATTATCTCCCCTTTTTTCAAGTAGAATTTTCCAATTTTGTCTTGTAGCTCGTAAAACTTTTAAACCCTAATAGCTACACACCTGAAACTTGGTATGTCCTTATGATGACCTTGATGAGTAGATTTGCAAAGTTTATTTTCATTCGACCCCCGAGTCATGGATTATCTCCCTCTTTTTGAATTAGAATTTGAAAATTTTGCCTTGTAACTCGTAAAACTTTTGTAATAGCTACAGCACTGAAATTTGATATGTAGCTTCCTTCTGATGAGTAGATGCGGAAAGTAAAGTTATTTTGATTTTTGATTCGAACCCCTTGTCATGGATTATCTCTCCCTTTTGGACACTGTAATTTTGCCTTGTTTACTATCAAAGCGATATGTGGGGTATCCGTGTTCTATGAACACATTTTTCTAGTTTAGTTATCTCCCTTTGTTTTTTCGCGCACTGATTTGTCCGGAGCATAACGCGAACACCCTTTGAAATATTTTTTATGAAACTTAACACATGCATAGGTCTCACTGACAGGGCGGAGCTAGCGTTAAAGGTACATGCCCACTCAGTAGGCACAAAAATGTTCTTTATGTCAGAGACATCATCGGAGACATTTTCTGGCCAGATAAACAATCATTTACCATTACCCACGTATTGTTTGGCATTATTATACATTTTATATCGGAAGAAAATTTCCACATTGATATCAGGGACGATAACCGTGTTTCCTTAAAATGTTAACGGACATTACTATTTATTCTCTGTATTTATTTTTTGATGTGCAATGATCATACTTTATAATCTGTCAATTTTTTTTTCAGTTGATGCATTTAATTTAATAGTATAAATAATTATAAAATATCATGCCCCATTTGCACATGAAAATACCGATACCACCGCGTGTCACTATCAGTAAAATAAATATTACCAAATGATTATATCTGTATAGCGGGCACTCGTAATGTTTATATTTAAAGTAGTGGAATAGTGACAATTATACACTTATTTAATTCCCATAAAGAGCATTTTTTAGCCTACTGAGTGGGCTTGCACCTTTAAAAAGGGGTTGGACAATTGTTGTCGCGACCGCCTGCGGACAGTGCGATATAGACTGCACATTGACGTCCATCTCTATTTTTGCCGAGCCTCCTGCTTGCGGAAAGCGAAACTTAGTGATCACAATGACGTCCGTGCGTCAGTCCGTCTGAAATCGGTGTATGTTTTTAAATACCATATCCTAAGTCACATTGACTTGAAACATCAAATGCTTATTAGTCATAATCCATATATTCATTCTGTCTCCCACTCATGCGGCCCCTGTGCCCCAAGGTCAAGGTCAAATGACTTTGAAATTTTTGTTAAAGTTTTTGCATACCTTATATCTCCACAACACTTACCCAGATTTGCTTCAAACTTCAGATAATTCTTTATTATCATCCATATTTTCATATTATAGCCCACGCATGCGACCCACATGCCCAAGATCAAGGTCAAATGACTTTCAAATTTGCGTTAAAGCTTTTACATACGTTAATTCAAACTTCAAATAAATATACTCGGACACCATCAAATGCCTCGGTGGGCTCAACATGCGGGCCATGGCCATCTGATTTTTATTTACCGTAGGTTAAAGTTTTTAAGAACACTATATCTCAGAAACAGCTTCGCCAATTCACTCGAAGCTTCACATGTGTGTTTATCATCATCCATATTTTCATTCTATGCTCAACTCCTGCAACCCCTGTGCCCAATATCAAGGTAAAATTACTTTCAAATTTACCTCAAAGTTTTTGACATGCCTGCATGTGGACAGTGCGATATAGTTGTCACATTGGCCTACATACGTACGTACGTACATCCGTCCGTTAAATTTTTTTGATTTAAGGTTAAAGTTTTTAAAGGTACATGCCCACATCAGTAGGCACAAACTGTTCTTTATAGCAAATTAAATTTAAGTTGTGTATAAATTCGTGTCACTATTCCACCAGCATTCTAAAAATTCTGTGTGCCCGCAATCCATCCATATAATCATTTAGTAATATTTATTTTACTGATAATGACTAGCAGTGGTATCAAGCTATTTTCATATTCAAATGAGGCATGATATTTTTTATGCCACCGGGTTTCGAAGAAACGGGTGGCATATAGTGTTTGGACCATCCGTCCGTCTGTCCGTCCGTCACACTTTTCGGTTAACCACTTTGTCACAGTTTCTCAAATATGCTGCAGGTGGCATCCGCGTTCGACAGACGCATTTCTTGTTTTTAATAATTTATGCTAATTAAAGGTACATACCCACTCAGTAGGGCACAACAATTAAAGTTATGTGTATTCTCAGTTATTTGTAGGAATTAAATAAGTGTATAATTTTGTCACTATTCCACCAGTTCTAAACATTACGAGTGCCCGTTATATGGATATAATCATTTAGTAATGTTTATTTCACTGATAGTGACACGCGGTGATATCAGGCTATTTTCATAGGCAAATGGGGCATGATATTTTTTAATTACTTATACTAATTAAATGTGTTTCCCTGAAAAAATAATGTTTTCGACAGATTATAAAGTATGATCATTGCACATCAAAAAATAAATAGTAATGTCTTGGTAACATTTTAAGGAAACACGGTTATCGCCCCTGATAGCAGTGTGGAAATTTACGTCTGATATAAAATGTATAATAATGCCAATAAATATGTGTATTAATGGTGAATTAATGTTTATTTTGCCAGAAAATGTCTCAGATGATGTCTCTGATATAAAGAACATTTTGTGCCTACTGAGTGGGCATGTACCTTTAAGAACACTATATCTCTGAAACCGCTTCATCAATTCACTCGAAACTTCATATACGGTGTATTTGTCACCCACATTTTCATTATTATTTATATGTGCCCAATGTCACGGTCAAATTACTTTGAAATTTCCCTTAAAGTTTTTGTTGGACCCGCTTGCAGACAGAGCGATATAGTTGGCACATTGGTGTGCATTCAGGATAAAGTTTTTGGATAAAGTGTTTTTTAGTTAAAGTTTTTGGGTATACTATCAAAGCCTCGGCGGGTGCGGCATGTTTTCACGTCAACGGGCTAACGCTTTGTTGCAATAAAAAAAATTGTTTGTACTATGTAATGCCTCGGCGGGCACGACATGCAGGCCATGGCCATCTAGTTATTATGGCATGCGATTTGATCAGTCGGCCATCACACCATGACTAGTTTAGCACTTGATCAGTCGGCCATCGCACCAGGACTAGTTTAGCACTTGATCAGTCGGCCATCACACCAGGACTAGTTTAGCACTTGATCAGTCGGGACATCGCTCCAGGACTAGTTTAGAACTTGATCAGTCGGCCATCACACCAGGACTAGTTTAAAACTTGATCAGTTTCCCATCTCACCAGGACTAGTATAGCACTTGATCAGTCGGCCATTGCACCAGGACTAGTTTAGAACTTGTTCAGTCGGCCATCACACCAGGACTAGTATAGCACTTGATCAGTCGTCTATCGCACCGGGACTAGTTTAGCCTTGATCAGTCGGCCATCGCACCAGGACAAGTATGCACTCGATTCAGTCGGCCATCGCACCTAGGACTAGTTTAGAACTTGATCAGTCGGCCAGCGCTCCAGGACTAGTTTAGCACTTGATCTGTCGGCAATCTCACCATGACTAGTATAGAACTAGATCAGTCGGCCATCGCTCCAGGACTAGTTTAGCCCTTGGTCAGTCGGCCATCATACCAGGACTAGTTTAGCCCTTGATCAGTTGGCCATCGCACCAGGACTAGTGTAGTCCTTGATCAGTCGGCCATCGCACCAGGACTAGTATAGAACTTGATCAGTCGGCCATCGCACCAAGACTAGTTTAGCCTTGATCAGTCGGTCATCGCACCAGGACTAGTAGAGCACTTGATCAGTCTGCCATCGCACCATAAGTAGTATAGCGCTTGATTAGTCGCCCATTGCACCATGCCCAGTATAGCACTTGATCAGTTGGCCATCTCACCATGCCCAGTATAGCACGTGATCAGTCGGCCATGCCGAGTATACATGTAGCACTTGATCAGTCGGCCATCGCACCAGGACTAGTAGAGCACTTGATCAGTCTGCCATCGCACCATAACTAGTATAGCGCTTGATCAGTCGGTCATCGCACCAGGACTAGTAGAGCACTTGATCAGTCTACCATCGCACCATAAGTAGTATAGCGCTTGATCAGTCGCCCATTGCACCATGCCCAGCATAGCACTTGATCAATTGGCCATCTCACCATGCCCAGTATAACACGTGATCAGTCGGCCATGCCGAGTATAGCACTTGATCAGTCGGCCATCACACCAGGACTAGTTTAGAACTTGATCAGTCGACCATCGCACCAGGAATAGTTTAGCCCTTGATCAGTCAGCCATCGCACCGAGACTAGTTTAGCCCTTGATCAGTCGCCATCGCACCAGGACTAGTATAGCACTCGATCAGTTCGGTGGCCATCGCACCATGACTAGTTTAGAACTTGATCAGTCGGCCATCGCACCACGACTAGTTTAGAACTTGATCAGTCGGCCATCGCACCAAGACTACTTTAGAACTTTATCAGTCGGCCATCGCACCAAGACTATTATTATAGCACTTGATCAGTCGGCCATCGCACAGGACTAGTTTAGCACTTGATTAGTCGGCCACGTCATCCTGCGTTACAGACAGAAGTGGTGGTCGGTGGGGGGGGGGTGTAGTGTAGTCATAGACACAAACTGGTGGTGGTGGTGGTGGTGGTGGTGGTGGTGGTGGTGGTGGTGGTGGTGATATAGACCGGAACTTTTAGGATGCCAAATATAGATGGCTGGTGTGTGTGGGGGGATCATTGTTTTGTGTCCCCCGCGGTGGTGCGGAGTACAATGATGAATTACTTATGAATCGCAGGCGGGAGTGTAGTATTTCACCATGCCCAGTACGTATATCACTTGATTAGTTGGCCATCTCACCATGCCCAGTATAGCACGTGATCAGTCGGCCATGCCGAGTATAGCACTTGATCAGTCGGCCATCGCACCAGGACTAGCAGAGCACTTGATCAGTCTGCCATCGCACCATAACTAGTATAGCGCTTGATCAGTCGCCCATTGCACCATGCCCAGTATAGCACTTGATCAGTTGGCCATCTCACCATGCCCAGTATAGCACGTGATCAGTCGGCCATGCCGAGTATAGCACTTGATCAGTCGGCCATCGCACCAGGACTAGCAGAGCACTTGATCAGTCTGCCACCGCACCATAACTAGTATAGCGCTTGATCAGTCGCCCATTGCACCATGCCCAGTATAGCACTTGATCAGTTGGCCATCTCACCATGCCCAGTATAGCACGTGATCAGTCGGCCATGCCGAGTATAGCACTAGATCATTCGGCCATCACACCAGGACTACTTTAGCACTTGATCAGTCGGCCATCGCACCAGGACTATATAGCACTCAATCAGTCGGCCATCACACCAGACTAGTATAGCACTCGATCAGTCGGTCATCGCACCGGGTCTATGTTTATAACTTGATCAGTCGGCCATCGCACCAGGACTAGTTTAGAACTTGATCAGTCGGCCATCGCACCAGGAATAAATTTATCCCTTGATCAGTCGGCCATCGCACTGAGACTAGTTTAAGGGCCCCATTGATTTAGTGTCGGCATCGCACCAGGACGACTAGTATTTAAGCCAAACTCGATCAGTCGGCCATCACGCCCCAACCAGACTAGTTTAGTGGTGGTCGGGGGTGGGGGGTGTGTTTTGTAGTCATAAACAAAAACTGGTGGTGGTGTATCACATGTGGTCCCTGGTGGGATACATTGTTCCCATGTGGGATATAGACCGGAACTTTTAGGACGCCAAATGTAGATGGCTGGTGTGTGTGGGGGATCATTGTTTTGTGTCCCCGGTAGTGGTGCGGAGTACAATGATGAATTACTGATGAATTACTGTATTGAACACACATGTATATGCACTGTGATACCGTACTTCACAATCAGTTTTAAATTGTTTCTGTATCGTAAAACTGAACATTTATTCGTTTTTAAAAACTTAAAATTGTGGCAGATGATCGAAATGAAAACCGGATGTTTACATGCGAAATGAACCGGTGCATCGGTATATTTTAACCGCACGACCCACTGTATATTCATACCATATCCGTACGGATATATCGTATATACGAACGGATATCGTATGTTTTTGTATAATATTCGTATATTACGTTTGTATAATGTAAACAAACTGTACTATACGATGATACGGTAAGTTTTTAACGGAAATAGCGAAAGAATGACCGCACAAACGGTATCGCGAAAGAATGACCGCACAAACTGGACCGCGAAAGTATTACCGCACAAACGGTATCGCGAAAGAATGACCGCAACAACGGGACCGCGATTGGACCGCAATTAGACTGCAATTTCAGAGCGGACGAATTGCAATTCAACGACCGCTGGATTGCAATTCTTGGTAAGTGAATCGCAGGCGGGAGTGTAGTATTTCACCATGCCCAGTACATTTAGCACTTGATTAGTTGGCCATCTCACCATGCCCAGTATAGCACGTGATCAGTCGGCCATGCCGAGTATAGCACTTGATCAGTCGGCCATCGCACCAGGACTAGCATAGCACTTGATCAGTCTGCCATCGCACCATAACTAGTATAGCGCTTGATCAGTCGCTCATTGCACCATGCCCAGTATAGCACTTGATCAGTTGGCCATCTCACCATGCCCAGTATAGCACGTGATCAGTCGGCCATGCCGAGTATAGCACTAGATCATTCGGCCATCACACAGGACTACTTTAGCACTTGATCAGTCGGCCATCGCACCAGGACTAGTATAGCACTCAATCAGTCGGCCATCACACCAGGACTAGTTTTAGAACTTGATTAGTCGGCCATCACACCAGTACTACTTTAGCACTTGATCAGTCGGCCATCGCACCAGGACTAGTATAGCACTCGATCAATCGGCCATCGCACCAGGACTAGTTTATAACTTGATCAGTCGGCCATCGCACCAGGACTAGTTTAGAACTTGATCAGTCGACCATCGCACCAGGAATAGTTTAGCCCTTGATCAGTCGGCCATCGCACTGTCACTAGTTTAGCCCTTGATTAGTCGGCCATCGCACCAGGACTAGTATAGCACTCGATCGGTCGGACATCGCACCAGGACTAGTATAGCACTCAATCAGTCGGCCATCACATCAGGACTAGTTTAGAACTTGATTAGTCGGCCATCACACCAGTACTACTTTAGCACTTGATCAGTCGGCCATCGCACCAGGACTAGTATAGCACTCGATCAATCGGCCATCGCACCAGGACTAGTTTATAACTTGATCAGTCGGCCATCGCACCAGGACTAGTTTAGAACTTGATCAGTCGACCATCGCACCAGGAATAGTTTAGCCCTTGATCAGTCGGCCATCGCACTGTCACTAGTTTAGCCCTTGATTAGTCGGCCATCGCACCAGGACTAGTATAGCACTCGATCGGTCGGACATCGCACCAGGACAATAGTTTAGAAACTTCATCAGTCGGCCATCGCACCACGACTAGTTTAGAACTTGATCAGTCGGCCATCGCACCAAGACTAGTTTAGTCCTTGATCTGTCGGCCATCGCACCAGGACTAGTTTAGAACTTGATCAGTCGGCCACCGCACCATGACTAGTTTTGCCCTTGCTCAGTCGGCCATCGCACCAGGACTAGTTTAGAACTTGATCAGTCGGCCATCGCACCAGGACTAGTTTAGAACTTGATCAGTCGGCCACCGCACCAAGACTAGTTTTGCCCTTGCTCAATCGGCCATCGCACCAGGACTAGTTTAGAACTTGATCAGTCGGCCATCGCACCACGACTAGTTTAGAACTTGATCAGTCGGCCATCGCACCATGACTAGTGTAGCCCTTGATCAGTCGGCCATCGCACCAGGACTAGTTTAGCCCTTGCTCAGTCGGCCATCGCACCTGGACTAGTATAGCACTCGATCAGTCGACCATCGCACCATGACTAGTTTAGAACTTGATCAGTCGGCCATCGCACCAAGACTAGTTTAGCCCTTGCTCAGTCGGCCATCGCACCTGGACTAGTATAGCACTCGATCAGTCGGCCATCGCACCAGGACTAGTTTAGAACTTGATCAGTCGGCCACCGCACCAAGACTAGTTTTGCCCTTGCTCAATCGGCCATCGCACCAGGACTAGTTTAGAACTTGATCAGTCGGCCATCGCACCACGACTAGTTTAGAACTTGATCAGTCGGCCATCGCACCATGACTAGTGTAGCCCTTGATCAGTCGGCCATCGCACCAGGACTAGTTTAGCCCTTGCTCAGTCGGCCATCGCACCTGGACTAGTATAGCACTCGATCAGTCGACCATCGCACCATGACTAGTTTGAACTTGATCAGTCGGCCATCGCACCAAGACTAGTTTAGCCCTTGCTCAGTCGGCCATCGCACCTGGACTAGTATAGCACTCGATCAGTCGGCCATCGCACCATGACTAGTTTAGAACTTGATCAGTCGGCCATCGCACCAAGACTAGTATAGCACTTGATCAGTCGGTCATCGCACCAGGACTAGTTTAGCACTTGATCAGTGGCGGCCACGTCATCCTGCGTTTACAGACAGAAGTGGTGGTCGGGGGCGGGGGCGGGGGGGGGTGTAGTTATTTTTAAGTGTAGTCATAGACAAAAACTGGTGGTGGTGGTGATACACATTGTTCCCACTGTGGGATATAGACCGGAACTTTTAGGACGCCAAATGTAGATGGCTGGTGTGCGTGGGGAATCATTGTTTTGTGTCCCCGGCGGTGGTGCGGAGTACAGTGATGAATTACTGTATATTGAACACACAGTATATGTACAGTGATACCGTACTTCACAATCCTCAGTTTTAAATATTGTTTCTGTATCGTAAAACTGAACATTTATTCATTTTGAAAAACTTCAAATTATGGCAGATGATCGAAATGAAAACCGGATGTTTACATTCGAAATCAACCGGTGCATCGGTATATTTTAACCACAGGATGACCCACTTTATATTCATACCATATCCGTACGGATATATCGTATATACGAACGGATATCGTGTTATGTATAATATTCGTATAGTACGTTTGTATAATCACTGATAATGTAAACAAACTGTACTATACGATGATACGGTAAGTTTTTACCGGAAATAGCGAAAGAATGACCGCACAAACGGTATCGCGAAAGAATGACCGCACAAACTGGACTGCGAAAGAATGACCGCACAAACGGTATCGCGAAAGAATGACCGCAAAAACGGGACCGCGTTTGGACCGCAATTAGACTGCAATTAGACTGCAATTCCAGAGGGGAAGAATTGCAATTCAAGGACCGCTGGATTGCAATTCTTGGTAAGCGAATCGCAGGCGGGAGTGTATCAATACATTAATATACTACATGTACATTATTATATCTGTATAGCGGGCACGTGTATTTTTTAGATCTGGTGGAATTGTGACACAATTATACACTTTTTTAATTCCTATAAACAACATATTGTGCCTACTGAGTGGGCATGTACCTTTAACAATGTATATATTTGTGTTAGCTCACCTGAGCGAAGCTGTGTCTGTCCGTCCGTCGTCCGTCGTCCGTGAACATTTTCAAACGTCTTCTCCTCGGTAACCATTAGGGCTATAGTCACCAAACTTCATGGTCATGGTCCTTAGGTAGGGATTACAAAAGTGTTAAAATGACGTTATTACGTAATCCAAGATGGCCGCCGTCTAAAAATAGCACATATTCTTCAAAAAATTTCTTCTTAAGAACCGCCAACCGGATTTCAACCAAACTTGGTCGGAATGATCGATATACAATGCTTTTTCAAAGTTGTTAAAATGGTGACCCCGGGGTCAAAAATGGGCGTGGCCCATGGCCTCAAAATGGGGTCAACTTTTATTTGTGACCAAATATGGTCATGTCTATATCAAATCGAAGGTATCAAAGAGGCGATCGCTCTGATACATTTTTTGTCGAAATTGGATGGTCATGTCATCCAAGATGGCCGCCGATAGGTCAAAAGGTCGTTCTTATAATAAAGATTTCAAACGTCTTGTTCTCGTCAACCGCCTGGCCGATATTGGCCAAACTTCACGGTAATGGTTATTGGGTCAAGCCTTTTCATATTTGTTTAAATGGTGGTCATCGCGAAATCAAAGATGGCCGCAGTTGAAATGTAGGTCAAATTCTTAAAAAATCTTCTCGCGAACTGCTTGGCCGATTTTTACGAAACTTGGTATGAATGATCGATAGTTAACGCTGGTTCAGATTCCTTGAAATGGTGGACCCCGGGTCAAAAATGGGCGGGGCAGGAGGGGTCAAGTAGGGGTCAAATGTCACGTCATCCGAGATGGCCGCCGAAAGGTAAAAAGGTCGTTCTTTCAATATAGATTACACACGTCTTCTTCTCGTGAACCACTTGGCCAATACATCACCCAAGATGGCCGCCGAAAGGTTAAGAGGTCGTTCTTTTATTAGAGATTTCAAACGTCTTCTTCATACAAACCGCTTGGCCATTGGTGGCCAAACACTTCGCAGTTATGGTTCATTGGTAAAGCCTTTTCAGTTTTCTTAAAATGGCGGTCGTCGTTAATCCAAGATGGCAGCCGTCAAAAATAGCATAAATTCTTAAAAATCTTCTCACGAACCACCAGACCGACTTCAACGAAAACTTGAGAGGAATGATCGATGTACAATGCTTTTTCAAAGCTGTTCAAATGGTGACCTCTGGGTCAAAAATGGGCATGGCCTCGGGGTCAAATAGGGGTCAACTTTGTTACGGAATATGGTTATATAATACATAAAATAAGGATTGCATTAAAAAGTAGGCTGGAAGCATCCTGTTGTTGTCTCCAAACCTCTCAAATTTGTGTAAGATATATCAGTACATATCTCGAGACAACTCCTACCCTGGTGACTTCTCCAGTTTGTCGCATTGACATTTTGTGCCTGTCATGGGTTTATGTTCATGTATATGTAGTGAAAACTTTACATACCAGTATTTGCTGGATTTTTGTGACATTGCACAGGTGAATTATATAGGGCCATTATGGCCCTCTTATTTTTAGATGAAATTACCATTTCTTGTGACCAGCTCCTGTTCATTTAAATAGTACATATTCACTACCGAGTATTATGGGTAGAAGTGTAACGTTCAATAAATACTTTTTACGTGATCAGTTAAAAGTTCAATAAATAATTAATTAATTAATCATTTATTATTTGATACGTTAAAACTTTCAATATACAATTTATTACATGATGCAAGTTAAAAACGTTCATTACATCATTAAACAGTTATTACATGATAGTTAAACATTACATGTTAAGTTAAAACATAAACAAATAATTGATTACATGAACAGTTAAAACTTTCAATAAACCATTACTCATTTATTGCATGCTACTTTAAAACATTGAATAAATACTTTACTATATGATCAGTTAAAACGCTCAGTACATCATTCATAATTCATTACATGTTAAGTTGAAACATTCAATACATGATTGTAGTTTGTCACATGATAAGTCAAAACGTTAAATAATGCATTAGTAAATCATGTATTACATGGTGAATTCATTTATGACATGCAGCTGGGAGGAGGCGGAGCGGGAGTCGGGAATGCAGGTCGTATACAGGACAGGCGGTGCCCTGCTGGCCAAGAAAGAGACTGAGAATGTGGCGACAAAATACGCCGATGCGATGGCCGCCCACAATATAGAGTGAGTACATAGAGAATCCCAGGGGTTTATTCAGTTTATCAGACAAGACTAGGAAACTCGTAGGAAATCTGAGGCTCGCCGAAGATTACTACGGTTTCCGAGCCGAACCATCTATCCATTTTGCACGTAATACATAGAGAGTACCAGTCTGGTCTCGAGTTTATTAGGCAGGGCTAGCAAACGAGTAGGCTTTCCTAGGTTCCACGAGGAACTAATATTGCTTCCGGTCCGAGCCTGACAAACTTGATATCAAGAGAGTGAGTACATATAAAATACAAGGCTATAGTCTGTGTTATAAGGATTATAGTCTGTTTCACGAAAGCTGCCCAAATTTTACGGCTATATAAACAATTCAAAAACAAGATTTCTTTCGATAATATTAAATTAAAGGAAAAATTAAGAATGAGCCTTCTTTTTATTTCGTGAAATTTGGTCAAATATTGATTTTATTGTGAAAACAAAATTTCCCCATGTTAAATCCCCATAGACATCTTCACGAAGTGAAGATGTCTATGGGGATTTAACATGGGGAAATTTTTTAGAATTTCAGAAATACTGGACCGATTTTTAAAATTTAACTTTTATTTTCTTAGTTAGATCATTTCCCAAGCTGTACTAGCCAGGTTTCGCAGTCAATTTCCAAGACAAATTGTTTTTTTGACTCCTCCCACAAGTCCTCTACCTCTTTTCCCCCCATGTTAAATTCCCATAGAGAAATCAATTTTTCGTAATAAAACCAATATTTGACCAAATTTTACGAAATAAAAAGAAGGCTCATTCTTAAATTTTGCTTTAATTTAATATTATCGAAAACAATATGGTTTTTGAATTGTTTATATGGCCGTAAAATTTGGGCAGCTTTTGTGAAACAGACTATAGTGTCTTTTGATATCGGGTTTAATAGTCAAGGTAATTACGTCATCCGAGATGGCCGCCGAAAGGTAAAAAGGTCGTTCTTTCAATATAGATTACACACGTCTTCTTCTCGTGAACCACTTGGCCAATACATCACCCAAGATGGCCGCCGAAAGGTTAAGAGGTCGTTCTTTTATTAGAGATTTCAAACGTCTTCTTCATACAAACCGCTTGGCCATTGGTGGCCAAACTTCGCAGTTATGGTTCATTGGTAAAGCCTTTTCAGTTTTCTTAAAATGGCGGTCGTCGTTAATCCAAGATGGCAGCCGTCAAAAATAGCATAAATTCTTAAAAAATCTTCTCACGAACCACCAGACCGACTTCAACGAAACTTGAGAGGAATGATCGATGTACAATGCTTTTTCAAAGCTGTTCAAATGGTGACCTCTGGGTCAAAAATGGGCATGGCCTCGGGGTCAAATAGGGGTCAACTTTGTTACGGAATATGGTTATATAATACATAAAATCTAAGGATTGCATTAAAAAGTAGGCTGGAAGCATCCTGTTGTTGTCTCCAAACCTCTCAAAGTTGTGTAAGATATATCAGTACATATCTCGAGACAACTCCTACCCTGGTGACTTCTCCAGTTTGTCGCATTGACATTTTGTGCCTGTCATGGGCTTATGTTCATGTATATGTAGTGACAACTTTACATACCAGTATTTGCTGGATTTTTGTGACATTGCACAGGTGAATTATATAGGGCCATCATGGCCCTCTTATTTTTAGATGAAATCACCATTTCTTGTGACCAGCTCCTGTTCATTTAAATAGTACATATTCACTACGAGTATTATGGGTAGAAGTGTAACGTTCAATAAATACTTTTTACGTGATCAGTTAAAAGTTCAATAAATAATTAATTAATTAATCATTTATTATTTGATACGTTAAAACTTTCAATATACAATTTATTACATGATGCAAGTTAAAAACGTTCATTACATCATTAAACAGTTATTACATGATAGTTAAACATTACATGTTAAGTTAAAACATAAACAAATAATTGATTACATGAACAGTTAAAACTTTCAATAAACCATTACTCATTTATTGCATGCTACTTTAAAACATTGAATAAATACTTTACTATATGATCAGTTAAAACGCTCAGTACATCATTCATAATTCATTACATGTTAAGTTGAAACATTCAATACATGATTGTAGTTTGTCACATGATAAGTCAAAACGTTAAATAATGCATTAGTAAATCATGTATTACATGGTGAATTCATTTATGACATGCAGCTGGGAGGAGGCGGAGCGGGAGTCGGGAATACAGGTCGTATACAGGACAGGCGGTGTCCTGCTGGCCAAGAAAGAGACTGAGAATGTGGCGACAAATTACGCCGATGCGATGGCCGCCCACAATATAGAGTGAGTACATAGAGAATCCCAGGGGTTTATTCAGTTTATCAGACAAGACTAGGAAACTCGTAGGAAATCTGAGGCTCGCCGAAGATTACTACGGTTTCCGAGCCGAACCATCTATCCATTTTGCACGTAATACATAGAGAGTACCAGTCTGGTCTCGAGTTTATTAGGCAGGGCTAGCAAACGAGTAGGCTTTCCTAGGTTCCACGAGGAACTAATATTGCTTCCGGTCCGAGCCTGACAAACTTGATATCAAGAGAGTGAGTACATATAAAATACAAGGCTATAGTCTGTTTTATAAGGATTATAGTCTGTTTCACGAAAGCTGCCCAAATTTTACGGCTATATAAACAATTCAAGATTTCTTTCGATAATATTAAATTAAAGGAAAAATTAAGAATGAGCCTTCTTTTTATTTCGTGAAATTTGGTCAAATATTGATTTTATTGTGAAAACAAAATTTCCCCATGTTATATCCCCATAGACATCTTCACGAAGTGAAGATGTCTATGGGGATTTAACATGGGGAAATTTTTTAGAATTTCAGAAATACTGGACCGATTTTTAAAATTTAACTTTTATTTTCTTAGTTAGATCATTTCCAAGCTATCTAGCCAGGTTTCGCAGTCAATTTCCAAAAAAAATTGTTTTTTGACTCCTCCCACAAGTCCTCTACCTCTTTTCCCCCCATGTTAAATTCCCATAGAGAAATCAATTTTTCGTAATAAAACCAATATTTGACCAAATTTTACGAAATAAAAAGAAGGCTCATTCTTAAATTTTGCTTTAATTTAATATTATCGAAAACAATATGGTTTTTGAATTGTTTATATGGCCGTAAAATTTGGGCAGCTTTTGTGAAACAGACTATAGTGTCTTTTGATATCGGGTTTAATAGTCAAGGCATAGGAATTTCGAGGCTCGCCGAGGAATTACTACCGTTTCCATGCCGAACATGTATCAACTGTGCATGGTATACATAGAGAATACCATGTTAGTGTCCTTTGATATCAAGTTTATCAGGCAAGGCTAGGAAACTAGGAATTCAGAGGCACTCCGAGGAATTCCTATCGTTTCCGAGCCGCTCCTGATAACCGTGATATCAAAATACACTCGCTTGGTTTTCTATTTATTAGGTAACAGTTTAGGCTTCATGATAAGTAATTGTGACGTGTTTTTGTTTGAAAAGAGCGTGGATTTGTTTCCGTGACGTCATTCCACTGACGTAATTCGGTAACGTCATGTGACGCCGTTCGACCAATAAAACGTGTGTTAAATGTGTTGTAACCCGTATGTTCGTGTCAGGTGCATGCCTGATACAGTAATATGTTATCAGTCAGTGTCAGTACGTTTTCGGCCAATATAAAGCTCGTTACTTGATACATTGTAAATAACGGTTGCAATAAAATAGTTTATCACATGAAAACTTGTTATGACGTGCTGTAACACATTTCATAAATGTGATACGACACACGTGTAATAACACCTGCAGCGAATTTGATTCGCCGGCCGCATCACCCTAATTACGTATTCGTATTATGCAAAATGAAGACGTTCCAAATGACGTCCATAATAGCGCGAAAAAGCAATGTTGTTTTGACCTTGACGTCATCATGTTTAAAACGTCATTAGAAGCGTCACTGACTAAGTAAATTTACTGCAATTTACGGGCTCCCATATAATATGTAGTATTTCTAAAGAGAACCTTTTACTATGCTATATTTATAACAGTTTTGTTGCTGGTATTCAAACTATTTTCTCAGTGGAGATTTCCAGCTTCTCACTGAAGAATATCGGATATCTTCAAATGTTCAACTATTTGGAGTGTGAAGTCATGTGATAAGCATAATCTCAAACTCGTTTCGATTTGATACGAGATTTATGAAACTCGTCAGCAATGTCCTGGTGCATAAATTGTGCGTGACTCGCTTCAAAAATCTCATTTCAAATGGAAACTCGTTTCAGATACTCTATCTCAAAAGATATACGCTTAAAAAAAAGAGAAAAACATGGGATTTTGTACCTAATGTGATGTGCGATTTTTCATGAATTTTTATTTTATAGAATTTACTATATTTTCCGTAAATTACAACGATGGCGAATTGCCTACCTTGTTGGTATTTAACATCGGATTAAAATTGGTTATGATTTAGAAGAGAGATTTGTCGTTCATACTACAAAGTGCCTGTGGCCAAATACAATTGAAAACTATGGACGGGTTCACAACATGCTCATATCCAAACACCAAACATGGGCGGGTTGACAACACATTCATTTCCGGACAGGCATGAAAGGTGGACAGGTTCGCAACATGTTCTTTTCCATGCGCGAAATATGGACGGGTTCATAACACGTTCATTTCCAAGCACCAAATGTGGACGGGTTCACAACACATTCATTTCCAGGCATGAAAGGTGGACGGGTTCGGAACATGTTCTTCTCCATGCGCGAAATATGGACGGGTTCATAACACGTTCATTTCCAAGCACCAGACATGGACGGGTTCATAACACGTTCATTTCTATGCATGAAAGGTGGACGGGTTAGCAACATGTTATTTTTCATGCGCGAAATATGGACTGGTTCATAAAACGTTCATTTCCAAACACCAAAAGTGGATGGGTTCACAACACATTCATTTCTTGGCATGAACGGTGGACGGGTTCGCAACACGTTCTTTTCCAAACGCCAAACGTCAAGTCACGAAATGTGTACGAGATTACCACGCGTACATTTCCGGACACCGAACGTGGACGGGTTAACAGCACGTTCTTTTCCAGGCATGAAAGGTGGACGGGTTCTCAACTGCACCGGAAGTTTCCACAGTTCACGACGGACGATAACTACGTGGCGGTGTACCAAAAGGACGGAGGGAGGACGGAGGGCTGGTGGACGCGGCCATGGGCAATGCGGTCCACATCCAACTGGCCAGAGGGCACGGGGCGACCACCGTGGAAAATTGCCCTGTGATGAGACTGTCCAAGGACAAGCAAGGCATCACCGCTGTATGTTGTTGTTGTTGTTGTTGTTGTTGATTCGATTTCGAGGCGTGGGATCACGTGCTTCCGAACGGTGTGACGTCAAGTTTTTAGATGTGTTTACAGTAGATTTTCTTTAATATCTTTCTAATGGAATGCCATATTTTATGAAATATACAGCAGCAAATGCGATACACGTTGCCCTTTACTGTATAGGCGGCTTTAATCTCATAATTATTTCGAAGAATCGGTTACCGTAAATGTAAATAAAAACTAGAGCACGTGAATGTATGTAATAAACGGTATCGATTCTTTGTGAAAGTTATAAGTTATTGTAAATAACTTTCAGAGCACCTATAAAACACATATATGCCATCGTATTTGGTGCGCTACATATCATCAAAATCCGTCCGTTTGTTAGGAAGATTTTAAAGAAAATCTACTATAAAATGACGTCACAGATTACGTCACGTCGGAAAATCGGGTTCGGAAACCATGTGATCCACAAATATATTGACAGAAACTGCGATATAATCTGTAAATGACGTCGAGAGTTAACAAAATTTTAATAGCAACTGCGGAATAGACTATGAAAATTTCGTAAACTTTCGACGTCCTTTACTGAACTTGATAATTATAAAGTAAACTATGTAAATATATTTCAAGACATATATCGCCCATGTTTTTAGGTACCAACTCAGATGACGTGTCTCATTTGACGTGTATGTTCATGTATTGCACAGGTGCACTCAGCGAAGGGCGTGCTCTACTGTCGGAAGCTGGTGGTGACGGCGGGTTCCTGGATAAACAACGTGTTGGGCTACATTGGTCTTCACATCCCCATATACGTCACACAGGAGCAAGTCACGTACTTCGCCACGCCAAACATGAAGGACTTTTTTAAGGACAAGTACGTATTGTCCAAAAGATCATGAGAAATGTGTGTTGTCGCTACAGCAAACATGAAGAGATTGAAACCACCCCAAACCTGAATGACATGTTTGTAGTGGCCACAACAACCGTGAATGACTTTGCTAAGGACAAGACTTAGTATGTATTGTCGCTACAACAAACATGACGGGCTTCGTTAAGAATAAATACGTATTGAAACCACCACAAACCTGAATGATATGTCTGTAGTGTTGCCACAACAACCGTGAAGGACTTTATTAAGAAAATAATGTATTGTCGCCACAACAGATTGTAAGGAACTATTGCATTCATTATTTGGTTGGTCCGCTGCTTCGCGTGCACATGTTTCATTTAATATAGTCCCGCACTCTATGCGATACTAATACGTACTTGGCGGTTTAATACTGATGTGATATTGCTCAATGTTTGAACTATTATAACACATCCTGAACAATAATGATTAATTTAATAGATAGTGTGTGAAAAAGTCCCAATATGCGATTAATTTAGACGAAAACATTAAAAATGCAATTATTTAACAATGGAAATGCGGCAAACACAAATTGTCGTCTGCTGTTTTATATAGTTTGCCGTCTCATTTCTCAATAAAAACATGGTTGGACATTTCCACTGGAAATGATTCCCAAGTGTTTAAATTTAATTCAGCAGTGTAAGGGCTAAATCGTTCGTGGAGAAACTATCGCAAACAAAAACGTCGTTGTCGTTGTTTCTTGTTTCAGATTCCCCATGTGGATTTTCCACACGAGTGAGCACGATTACTACGGAATGGCCATCCACGGGAACACGGGATCTAAGATCGGGATCGACGCAGGGGGTCCCGTGGTCACGGCGGATACAAGGACCTTCACCCCCGACCCAGTCCGTGAGAAGAAATGCATTGACCTTCTGGAGAGGATACTACCAAAGGTGACATAAATCGTTCATACCGTTTAAAAACAACAACAACAATAGGGTTACCGTGCTTGGAAAACCACGTGTAGCTTCCACTGGAAATACTTAATGTGTAGCATCAGGGTTAGAACTGGCGAACTCAATCTTGGTTTAATTATGGTTGCGAACAGTAACTCTTGTAATCTACTCCCGTGTCGTACGGGAGTAGATTGCAAGAGTTACTGTTCGCACCTAGGCCAATGATAAACTGGTTATTTACGACATACAAATTACAAGACAAAGTCAATGGATCCATGATAATCGCCAAAATAAAACATGCATTGCACGTGCGGTGTTATTTGAAGTATTCAATAATTTCCCATACATGTATGTATTGACTGTGTCAATAGTGTCGCAGTCCACGACACAATCACTTCTTTGCACCGCTTAAAGCCAGCATCATGGCTAACGGAACACAAGTCACATTCGCAGATCGGAAGCTAGGCTAACCAGTGTTTTCAGTCTGTCTCACATGGCGGCTTAATCTCGATGCAAATGGAACACACGTCGGAATGGCAGATCAGAAGCTAGGTTTACCAGAGTTTTCTGCTCGCCTAGCATGACAACAGTCGCCATGCCAGACAGGCAGATAATGTGGCTGTGACTGGAGAAATGGGGCTTATATCATTTGTGACCAGTGCAGCTCTTAATCAAATATCACACTCCTAAGACTAATATTGATCTAAATTGCTTGTAAAAAGCATGACGTTTGTTTATTGGATGAAATGACGAACCGTGCAGATCCTGATCAGACTGTGTGGATAACACGGTGATCTGGATCTACACAGGTCTCAAAACCCATAAGCACCATTTTTCCAGGCACAGCCACATATATATATGCTGAAAATAACCGAACACCTTGAGACGACCCCCACAATTACTGCGGTTTATTCGTTCCTTGAGAACATGATCGTGCCCTATAGCATTCGGATATACACGCGGACATATTCACTAATGCGGACATATTCGCATCTTCCTCAAGCTAGTTATGGCGCTCGCAACAGGCGCGACGATTTAGGCGCTAACCATGCTTTGTTTTTCGATTTGGAGCGGTTTGTGGGAGGTTTTGTTGTCTCTGAATCCGTTTTACGTCGCTGTTCCAGGAATTTCGACAAAATTACGTAAAATAAGATTATTCTTTATTTTAACGACATATTTGGTTATTTACATTTTTGAAACTATCAGAAAATGCAGTGTAAATATAAGTAATACAACAATTGGCTGTTGCGTTTACAATACATTTGGTCTACGCATACGTGGACTCCACGAACTTTAAACAGACTAAATGTATTGTACATCCCAGTAAACGCAAACGCCCATGATTTTAATTTCTTAATTATGATCAATTGCAAATGCAGGAGCGAAACCGCTTCCGTGGCGGAATTCTTGCTTAAACTTTAAAGCCACATGTCTTATCTTCTAGTCATTGTGTCCGATCCTGTATACGAAGACGTGTCTGTATACGATGCCACCGGACCGGAATTTCGTCATAGACACCTGCCACAGACAGGGGTGGAAGGATGTTATTGTCTGCAACGGGGCTGGACACGCATATAAGTATGCTAACCACAGGGCACATTGTCCGTCTAGTGTGATATTATCGAGAGGAAACAGTCACAATATCATTTCTCTCGTCACATGTTTAATTGCCGAGTCTAGGCACGTATATACGTATGCTGACTACCGAGCCTTTTGTCCGTATATTGTGATATTATGGAGAGAAATAGCCATAGTATCATTTATCCCATCACGTGTTTAATTGCCGAGTCTGGACACATATATACGTTTACTGACTACCGGGCCTTTTGTCCGTATATTGTGATATTATCGAGAGGAAATATCCATAATATAATTTCTCCCGTCACATTTATAATTGCCGAGTGTGGACACATATATACGGATGCTGACTACAGTGCCCATTATCCGTATATTGTGATATTATCTAGAGGAAATATGCAAACAAATCATTTCTCCCGTCACATTTCCAATCGCCGACTCTGCACACACATATACGTGTGCTGACTACAGGGCCCATTGTCCGTATATTGTGATATTATCTAGAGGAAATAGGCAAACAAATCATTTCTCCCGTCACATTTCTAATCGCCGACTCTGGACACATATATACGTATGCTGACTACAGGGCACATTGTCCGTATACTAGTGTGATATTATCGAGAGGAAACAGCCAACATATGATATCTCCCTTCACATTTCTAATTGCCGAGACTGGACACTACGTATGCTGACTACAGGACCCATTGTACGTATAGTATGATACTATCGAGAGGAAATAGGCAAAACAATCATTTCTCCCGTCACATTTCTAATTGTCGAGTATGGACACATACATACGTAGGCTGACTACAGAACCCATTGTCCGTATAGTATGATATTATCGAGAGGAAGTAGGCAAAAGATCATTTCTCCCGTCACATTTCTAATTGCTAATGTACTTTTGTACTGTTTTATGTCCTTTATGAAAGTGGTAACCACGTGTTCAATTGACATGTAAAATGCATCTGGTGACTTGAAACAAAATAAGAAGAGAGGATTTCCTGAAAAAAAATATTAAAAATAAAAAAGTCCACCTCGCGTCGCTTTCCGCCAACTCGTGAGAACCACGCTGCTGTTTTACTGTATCGTCAGATACAGTTATGTCAGCGTCCGATGTACATGTATGTTACTATTCTTAGGTATCACCATTTTATTTATCTATTTTAGAAGCATTAACGGTCGCAATGTTTGCGGAGATGTTTATTCGCCGTGTACTTATTATGTGGTATAAAACGGAACTTCTATAAACGGTTATAATTCATATTTCATAATACCTATTTTGATGGTAAATATATCAAATTAAAGGTATGTCTCTATGCTCCAACTACGACGGGTGTAATTAATGCTCCCAACACCATATGCATATTGGTAAAAAGGCTGCGAATGGGGAAATCATCAGTTTGGGGCAGGCTCACATTCCTACATTTGGTTTCTGGCGATACAGTTTCAGTTCTTTCAGTACTTTGATTTATGTCCTTATGAACCTGGTAACGCGAACTGTATTTACTCACCGCCATATTTTCAGATTTGCCGGACTTCTTGGAAAGATATTAAGCGAGATGGCGATTGACGGACGCACCCAGTACGAGATATCACCATTCACAATGGACAGGCAGGCTCTCTTGGATCCAGAGTACAAAGCCCGTGTTTGTCATGGGCACAGATAAACAGCCAGCCAATCCAAAGAAAGAACAGAATCAGTCCCGATTATAAGTAAATACAGAGTTTACGTGAACTGATACACTGTGTAGGGATGATTGTGGAGTGACGTCCCACCCATAAAACGTCCAACACTACACACATCTATATAGCAGTGTTTGCAAACAGTGTAGATCCAAATGAGCCGGCTCGTAACGAGCCGTCTCATCAGGATCTGCACATTTTACAACTAATGTTCATATTTGTTAAAAAACACACCCTCTGTACAAATGGACTATAGTCTGAAAATCAGTTTGTGATGATGGGATTGAATGTATCACTGTCAATTCCATTTATTGAGCGTTGAATGTGTTAACTATAAGCTAAACAAGTAACTAAACTATAACTCTGACAATTACGGTTAAGGAACCGTCGGGCCCCTGATCATCCAATAATTAATTCATAATTGCTTCATAAATGCTGTGGGATATATGCATAACATACACGTGAACATTTTCTTCTTATTATATCCCACACAGTGTATGGAGTTGCCAAGTCGGCCATCTTAGTGTGTACAAGCCATAGGCCAGTTTTACCTAATATTGCTTTTGACACATACCACTAATAATATGACAAACACATGAATAACATTTGGTGCAACATCACGGGGAGACATCTGACTACAGCGTGCTATGCCTTGTTTTCATCAAATGTATGTACAAAGTCTGATATCTGAAGCGTGTGTTGACCCTTTGTTACAATGTTTGAGAATACAGTAAAGATCGTGTAACAGTATGATCAATACATAGTGCTGTATATATATATATCTGTATTACCATACATACTGCATCGATTCCAGTGTAGGCAGTTATCTGAGTGTATTGTCACTACTGTCTACTTGCCGGCTATGCGAGTAAATACGGCTTTTACCTGTGTCAGATGTACTTCTAATAATTGACAGTGCATCAGTTTGACATTTTACACATTGAATTAGTGTCCATTGCACATTTTGTGAGTGATGGTAGAACATCTCAGATATCGAGCGTTTTGTGTAGTCAGCTGAAATAATATTTATAGGACGTTGTCCTCCTATATATCTGGGACATTTTGCACCAAATTGTATTATATTTGCTGCCATATTATTCGCTGTACCTGTCAAACGCTCCCAGTGGTGGAACTGTCCGATAACATGTACAAACTACAATGGCGGAGATGGCAACTCAATGCTCTGTGTTATATACTCTAAGAAGAACAGGGCCAGATATACTTTATATATATATTCAGTCACATGTATGATTCTACTACATTTGAAACAAAAGGTCATATTCTATATAGTCATTCCTAAACACAATGTTTAACTGTTCCCGTCTGCTGCTTGTTAGCTCAAGTGAGCTATTGTTATCGTTTTTCGCCCGACGTCCATCCGTCCGCCAGTCCACAATTTCTTCTCCTGAACAGCTGGGCCAATGTTGGTAAAAATTCACACGAATCATCTATCGGTGAGATCTTTTTAGATTTGTTACAATGGAGGTCGTCACATAATCCAAGATGGCCGCCGCAGAAACGTAAATCAAATTCTTTCAAAAAAATCTTCTCACGAACCGCCAGTCAGAATTTTAAACCCTAGTGCACCTTATATTTCCATATTTCCAGCAAAATGTATGTTTAATTAATTACTAAACGTCTAAATCTACGAGGACGGGGTTATCGGGAGGTGTTGTTAATCAATTGCCCAGTGTATCTGCGCTTTGTCGAGTAAAACTATCTAGTTGCGGAGAAATTAAATAAAGTATGGTCTGAATTGAAGATTGTTCTTATCTGATTCAGTGCCCCGTATCCAAATAGCAGCTGCCCGTGACGTACTTAACATGCCCGTACACAGAGGGGGTGCGACGGGTGTGGCACCCCCTCCCCCTGTACGCACCAGCTGTACGCACTCCCTTAACCCTGTCAACACCATCAGGATCTGCACTTTTGCAAGTAATTTTCATAATTTCATAATTTGGAGAACAAAAACACCCATGTTCACAAATGGACTGGTCTGAAAATAATGTTATGACGCTTGGATTGGTTGCAAAATTAACATATCACAATCCATTCCAGTTACATAGGGGCGAAAGTTACTTTTGGTACGATTGACAAAATATGAAAACGATCCCGATAACTATTCATGGCCATTTAGTCACTTAAATATCATGTCCATTTTTAGCTACGGTCTGCTTGTTTTAATTTCAGATTAAGATATGAGCAGGTTTGATAAAAATATGTTCGAAAATAAGGCTGCTATCGAGTTTACAAGGATATATAAATCCTTAAGACATGGTGAGTCATTTATATGTAATATCGCATGCATTGTGGACGGCCATTCTCCTATGTTGAATAATTGCATGCACTTAATGTAATAGTTATAGTTCACATTTTGAATTGTTAATCAATTAATTTCGAGCGAGCGCTAGCAATTCAATATGTGAACTATAACGTACTTATTGGTTACCCAGCTCTAAACTCGATTTCGAATCGCTATGCTAGCATGTGATCGGCGGTGTAACACGAGGTGAGCGTGTGTGTGTGCGGTAATATGCTTTGCGTCTCGTGAACTGATGACAACAAGGCGTAAAATCAGCTTTAAATATAGCGGCTGAACATTTAATGATTAATTTAATAGATATTGGCAATATGCGATTAATTGAGACGAAATGCTGTTCTTTCATTGGTCAATAAACTAGGGTAAACAATAAGTTCACATGTTTTGATATGTGCGTTTATTAATATGAAGTAATTTCATATAATCAATGGAAATAAAATATAATATCACCCATCAGTCTTGTGTTTCAAACCATTCGTGCGACGCAGACCAAAATAAAAACAGAGAACCTGCTCAAATAGGACCGGCTGCGGTTCTGTCTGTGAACACTGTAGACCGTGATCAGCATGCACATACATTGTAGTCAGTGTAAAACCTGATTAGCCTGCGCATCGGTATCTTACGTGGTACTAGATTCACTTGGCCGTTTATGGCCAGTATATATCCTAATAAAACTGGTGCTCTCCGCTTATGACCCGTCGTCGATCCCTTTTTTTCGGCCGGGGCTGGCGGGCTGGGGCATAACTGCTCCATATTCTCGGACATTATAAAGCAAATTATGACATTTCTAACATGTTGCTTGTTGTATAATTGACAGTACATCACTTATTCAGACAACACAGATGTTCTGCTATTGGGAAATAGTTTTATATGTATAATAATATTCCCCCAAGGTCGAACTCGTCCGAAACCATGGAAACACTCATCCGTAATTATATTCCGCATGTACTCTGAACATTTTGTCATCTTTTGGTAAACGTGGCTGTAACTGGAGAAATGGAGATTATGTGATTTGCACCCAGTATAGCTCTTGGAGAAACAGTTAAGTCACGATGATCTGTATTAGGGTGCATGAGTCGGTAATGTAATTGCGAACAGTGTAGATCGTGATCAGACTGTGCGGTAGAAACAAAATTGCTACCCCGCTCCATACCTCTCGCGCGGGTAGCAATTTAACCCCATCTCTTTAATGTAACACATGGAAGAGTGATTTTTGCAATCGGTTATCCGGCGTGTTTGATATGTTAGCGATATAAAACTGTCAAAGCTGTATCAATAAATTATTAATAAAGAAAATATACAATCAGAAATTGGCAATTTTACCGTGTCAATGTGTTTATCTGATAGGTACATGTATATCTTGTAAATTTAAAAGCTTCATTTCGTTGGCTTCCATGGCAAAATGATTTCCCTGTTCTATTATGTTTGGCAATTTACTAGTTCTACATCAAATATTATTTGTTTGAAGGCATAACACATACAGTTAATTAAATGTTGACCTACATGCAACAGGTTGTGGTATGCACTTCGATTGCTCACATTTGTTAATGGGTCAAAATTGTAGCCGTAGATAACATACCATCTTTAGGCGAATTAGTGTAGCTAACTGTCCGGATGCTCATGCTGATATGGATATACACTTTTCGCAAAACCTATAAGCTTAATTTCTCCACTCATAGCCACACATATCTTCGACGAGCCGTACCTACAGATAAGGTCGAGTTTTTCATAACCAATTTCAAAATATGTGCGGTGACCGACATATGCTCATTTGCATACAATTTGTAAGACCTCAAATTTGGATGTTGGTTGTAGAATTCTTCGCTAGCGCTCGAACAAAACAACACGTTACAATTAGTTTTCATATATACTTTATCTCTCCCATATTATTATTATCATGACCAAAGTAACTTCCTCTCCGGATCCCAGTATGACCTCGGTCTGTGGGTCAATCGGTAGGCCAGGCTGTTGGTGAGTCGGTTGATGGGTCTGTCGGTGGGTTTGTCGGTCGGTTTGTCGGTCGGTGGGTCAATCGGTAGGCCAGGCAGTAGGTGGGTCGGTCGGTCGGTCGGTCGGTGGGTCAGTCGGTCGGTGGGTCGGTCGGTGCGTCGGTGGTTGTCTCGGTCGGTGCGTCTGTCTATGTATTTGTCGGTCGATGCGTCGGTCGGTCGGTCGGTCGGTCGGTCGGTCGGTCGGTTGGTGGGTCGGTCGATGGGTGTGTCGGTAGTCGGTAGGTCACACGGTAGGCCAGGCGGTTGGTGGGTCGGTTGGTGGGTCAGTCGGTCGGTGGGTTGGTCGGTGCGTCGGTGGTTGTCTCGGTCGGTGTGTCTGTCGGTGTATTTGTCGGTCGGTGTGTCGGTCGGTGGGTCGGCGGGTCGGTCGGTGGGTGGGTCGGTCGATGGGTGCGGTCGATGGGTGGGTCGGTCGGTGGGTCTGTCGGTCGGTGTGTCGGTCGGTGGGTCAATCGGTGGGTCAGTCGGTCGGTGCGTCGGTGGGTCGGTCAGTGGGTGTGTCGATCGGAGGGTCGGTCGGTGTGTTGGTTGGTGGGTGGGTCTGTCGGTCAGTCTGTCGGTCGGTGGGTCGGTGGGTCGGTGGGTCGGAGGCTGTGTCGGTCGTGTGTCCGGTGGGTGGCAGAACACGAGGTAGAAAATCTATACAAGTGCAGGTGCTTGTTTTATTGATTGGCGGACTGTGAAGCCATCGGCAATAATGGGGGATCGTAGCTAGTTATTTCTCTTTGGAAATCTATTTATAGTGATCCGTTCCTTTGGTTTATTTTAGCGTTTATTTCTTACACATATGTGCAGTCTGATCTGGGTCTACACTGATTATAATTACAATTAATAAGAGTGAAAATATGAATCTGGCAAATAATACAGTTCCGGATCAGATGCGCAGATATGTAGGATGATATGTATCAACACAAGTCGAAAACACTATAATGGCTCCTTTACACAACATATATTGCGATATTCGCTTTTTACAAGCAATTAGGCCATACAATATACACGTTGGACCGGATTTCTATAAATAAATAAATTCAAAGGAATAAAAAAATACAATACCTCATTGATGTCATACATTTCTTCATATTGCTGACAAACGGCGATAATAATGAGAAAGGCGATGCGATAACGGTGTATATGCCAGATCTGGCTGAGATCGTTTATCTCGTACATGTACACAGTCACGCGGTTTATATAACCCGGTAGTTACGTATAAGATGATTCATGAGAGAATGGTCTCGTTTTGGCTCTGGTCGTTGTCACCCATCATAAGTTAGAACAAGGTAGCATACTAGTAGTCTGATATTGGCTAGCTCTTAATGTTAGTTTGTTATTGGCGCTATGGATTAGTCATTGGCGAACAGTGTAGGCCCTGATCTGACTGCGCGAATGCGCAGGCTGATCTGGGCCTGCACCGGTCGCCATTTCATTTCATTTCAACGCGTTTTCGTATGGCGCAGGATATAGATACACTAGACGGGCCGGGTGGAGATGATACACCGCTGTGTCTGTACGACATTTAGGGGCGTATTCCTTTCACATATTCCCGGCGACGTTAATTTCTGCTCCGGAATGTTGATATGTATTTATTATAATGTCAATAAGTCCTAGATCTATAGTCGTTATGTTGTCGTTCGCCTCACGCACTGAAAATTGCATATCAACAAGTCGCACCACTTTATTTGATCAAGTTATAAACAGCCTACATTATATTCAAGTGTATACAGAATCTGTGACAAGCAGGGGACATAATTTGGTAATGTAATTTCGATATACAGGTACCACCAATAAGTAACATTTGTGTAATTGTTTTAAAGTAATTATACTAAACTAAAAATATGCGTTGTATTCTGGTATATTATATCAGAAACTCTCATAAGTAGGGGAGATAATTAGACTTGTCATAATTTGACATGTTCGCTATCGTTTTGCAAAGAAACATATGAAATGTCTGTTATTGTTTGTTGCGAAATGATAATATACCAAATTTAGAAAGAAATTCCCATTATACACGCAAATGTAATTAAAATACAGTGAAACCTCTCTAAACCGGACACCCTATGAGGTCCCGAGGGTGACCAGAATAGAGGTGTTTCACTGTAAAACAGACATTTGATGATTCTGAGCCATAGTTTTGTCATATGCGATCACGAACAGACATTATCACATGAGACAAATGAACATGTGTGTTTTGGTGTCCGGTTTAGAGAGGTTCCACTGTATATAAAATAATTTTGTAACCAACCAGTATTTATAATATTGAACATGTTGAAGAATAACTGGCATTGTAACGCTAGTATAGCTCATTTACCTCCAAACAGGGTGTTCGGTATAGAGTGATTACCTCTATATCTGCCGTTGAAATTTGGAGTACTCTGAGTATTCTAGACCTCGAATGGAATACATCACTGCTCGCCGAAAGATTACAAACATTTCTTCGGGCTGTTCGAAACGACTGCTCATTTGCATCTATAAGGAATTAACGTTCACTTTAAATAGTTAGGGTACTGTTTAAGCAGTGAGTGTAAAGTTTAAACATTCAACATGGCATGTGTCGGAGGCTCAACAGACGCTGAGCATATATCGGAGAAAGTAAAAATTCTGTGCAACCCGTGTGAACACGCCGGATTGGACCGGGAAGCGGCCATCTATTGTAAACAATGTGAGGAGTACATGTGCACGCCATGCGCTACAATGCACGGAGGTTTTAAACTGTTGCGAGATCATATACTGGAGTCAATTCCCGGTCTGCCATCTGCTGGAGAGGTTGATGCACGAAAGTCTTTTCCATCTTACTGCGCCGACCACAAGGATAAAATGATGGAATTATTTTGTGAGGACCACGATACAATCATCTGTGATTCATGCAAGTTGACGACGCACAGGAAGTGCGAGGTGGTGTCTGTACATGACATGGCAAAGGCGGCTGCATGCTGGCAACAACTAGCCACCTCCCTAGACGACATGGTCGATCTGAAAGCGAGAATTGAAAATATAAAGACGGAGAGGGAAAACGGTATTGACGCCTTGAAGCGCATGGAAAAGTCGTGTGTTGCAGAAATCAAAGCCTTCAAGGCTAAGTTAATCGAAATGATGGAACATCTAGAAATTGAAATTCTGGCCGATGTTAACAAAGTCATCGAGCCAGAGCTGGGTTTGCTGCGGGGACACGTTGGTGCGTGTGATGTTCTGTTACGCCAGGTAAACACTGGCATTAACGACGCCAACGAGGCGAAATCAGCCGCTGACGGTGTGTCAAGTGTTCTGGTTGCCAACAAATTACGCGCTACACGGCCTAGCGTGGCCTCAACTATCGCCGATATAGAAACAGAGTCAACCCGGGCCGGCATTAAATACATTCCGTCGCCGTCTCTGGCCGATATCCTGACTCGTGTCGACAGGTTAGGGGAATTGCAAGTCACTTCAGCAACACCAATATCGCATTCAATATGTCACTTGTCTACACCGACGCCAGATACCGATATGCAGGTTGATTCTGTCACGAAGATAAACGTTTCATCTACATGTATAATCGGGTCCACTATCCTGCCCGATGGACAGGCTGTATTAGTTGACAATTCAAATAATCAGGTGATTCTTCTCGATAAAAAATTGTCCCTGAAATCAACACTGAATTTACCAGATCAGCTCTGGGACGTGGCCGCCGACAGCACCGACGACGTCATAGTGACGATGCCGGGTAGTAATAAGCTGCAGTGGATCGGCGTGAGCTCCACACTTCTGGCAGGCCGCACGGTCACCACCGATCGTCCGTGCTACGGTGTGGCTGTCCACGCCGGGGAAATTTACACCAGCGTGCGTAAGTATGGCGGAGGCGGTGGCCACGTCCTGGTGCTAGATAGACGCGGGGTGGTGACACGGCGGGTTGGGCTGGACGCCGGTGGTAAAGGCATGTTCTCACAGCCGTGCTACATAACTGTGAACCCGCGAGGCTCGGTGTTCGTATCCGACTATGATCAGCATCGCATAACGTGTTTTACTGCTACTGGGGATGTCATGTACGACGTTAAACATAGCAAGATACGTCAACCACTCGGCATTTCACTCTACGAAAACGACAACCTTTTGGTTTGTTGCCGAGATACCAATAACATTCACGTCATCAAGAAGGATGGAAGTTACCACAGGGTGTTCGCGTCGTCCACTAATGGCTTGGTGAGACCGTACTCCGCATCATACAAACGTTGTGACCAGACACTTATTGTGACAATGGAGAACACGCCCAGCTGTGTTGCATACACATTAAAATAATGGTGTACACGTGTGTATAGTTAACGAAGTGGCATGTGAGGTATCAAAATCGCATACATTTTACAAACTAGCTCACGTACATACTTACATATGTACTACAGTGCAATCTGCCTAAACCGGACACCCTGGGAGGTCCCCAGGTTTAGAGATGTTGCACCGTAAATCAGGCATATGATCACCCCACACAGGCATGCGTGCTTTGCAATCATGAACAGACAGTGTCAATAGTGATACGTGACAGTGCAACCCATCCTGACTAGCCACGCATGGCTTACATGGTGTCCAGATTTAGAGACGTTTCACTGTATATATGTCACAGGGTGAGAAACATGCATATCCGACCAGAGGCTCGAACCGGGGCCCTCTGGATTACCGTACCATCGCTTTACCCGACTGACCTAGCCGGGCACGAATACACACTTCCCCAAAGTGAGTTACGTACCGTAACCCTGTGACATATAGTTACCGGATTATTATCATTCAGCAAGGCATGACGTATCTAAATAATCCACAGCTTGCGGGCTGGCATGCAGACACGCATGTACACAGTGCAACCGCTCTAAAACGGACAGCCTGGGAGGCCCCATAGTATCCGGCTTAGAGATGCTTCACTGTAAATCGGGCATACATGTGCATAGGACCACTCTGAGACACGATACCGTGCTTTGCGATCACGAACATGCATAACCATCGGTGACATTATTTTACCGTGAAACCCATCAAAATTACACTCACACGGGTTCCATCGGTGTCCGGGGTAGAGAGGTTCTACATGTATGTAGTATTTTGCTCATTATAGCGGGATACACATTCACAGGTATCTAAATTTATAAATGTTTTCCATATTTTCTCCATGAAAGTATATGTTGCACCACTCTTTCCAACCGTCTCGGCTAGACTTGCTGAGACCGTTCAAAAGAGTGGTAACAACGCATACCTCTGTGCAGAAAAATAGAGAAAATCTGTGTATTCAGCCCAAAAAGGTTTAAAGCACGTGGTCTCATATGTGGCTGTGACTGGAGGAATGGAGCTTATGGATGTTGACACCAGTGTAGGTCAAGATCAACTGTGAATCCGTACATTATGATCATGATGTGGCTGTGACTGGGGGAATGTGGCTTATGTTGTGACCAGTGTAGATCCAGTTCAGCCTGTAAATCTGTGCAGTTTGATCAGGATGTGGCTGTGACTGGAGGAATGGGGCTTATGTTGTGACCAGTGTAGATCCAGACCAGTCTGTGCATCTGTACAGTCTGATCAGGATGTATCTGCGACTGGAGAAATGGTGTTATGAGCAGCGTAGTTCCAGCTCGGCATGTGCATCTGCACTATTCGCCATTACATCAGTAAAACAGCCGCCATGTTTCTAACAAGCAATATAGATCAATACCAGGCTACATAAGTGTGTTAATTTATCAGGATTACTCTGGTCACAAATACCATACGTCCCATTTCTCCAGTCACAGCCACATATATGCAAGGAAACTGTAGAAACAGATTAGGCCATAATAAAATGTATGTCGGTTTGCCCGAACGCGACCGGTCCGAAAAAGACGTGCCAACCCATATATAATAGTACTTAGAAAGGTACAAAACTCCCATTCGCCACCATTGAAATAAAAAGACACGCGATATAGACAATTGGAACTCGCCTATACAACGCATTACAGCGTGTCGAAACCGCTGCTTGGGGTGGGTTTTCGGCATAGATTTTACAGTTGCTAATACATTAACATAAATCTCAAAGATTTCGAGTGTAAACTGTACTAAAAATGCGACTCACTAACCTAAATTCGATTTTTAAAATCATACACCTTCGCTTGCTGATTAAAAATGAATGTTAGCTGCCATCTTTGAAAATATCGAATCACGTGACACGCACTGATTTGGTTGGCTAATGAAAATGACGTCAGTCTCCAGTTACCAACCAAACCACTGCGTGCACGTGATTGAAATATTTTCAAAGATGGCGGCTAATAGTCATTGAGAATGTGGAAGTGAACGTGTATGATTTTAAAAAGCGAATTTAGGTTAGTGAGACGCGTTTTTAGTACAGTTTACACTCGAAATCTTTGAGATTTATGTATTAGCAACTGTAAAATCTATGCCGAAAACCCACCCCAAGCAGCGGTTTCGACACGCTGTAATGCGTTGTATAGGCGAGTTCCAATTGTCTATATCGAGTGGCTTTTTGTTTCAATGGTGGCGAATGGGAGTTTTGTACCATTCTAAGTACTATTATATTTACACCCGGGCACATTGGAATTGTTTTGTACATTGTTTAGAAAGGTGTTTTATGTACATACAAACAATAATTGACCATACAAGACGCGCTAGAATCACCTGTGGTTCTAATGCACGTGTAGTTTACAGTCTGACAACATGTACGCGGAGCGGCCATACTGAGAACATCAGACAAACTGCATACGAGTCGCATAGGAAATCTTGTATATTCCTTTATACCTGTCTAAAATCGTGCATTTTTAAAACAATATGTTTATAATACAGTTATTTTTCAGTATGCAAACATTTTTTTAGCAATAAATTGTTGCTAATTTATTATATTTAATTACATTAGCTTATATAGTGGAACCGTCTTTCTTTCTAAATGGACATAGCATACTATTTTCACAACAAAAATACAGAAGTTTTACAACTTTTCGTGTAGCGAAAATACCAAATTATGACAAGCCGTATTATCTCCCCTGCTTATCTAAGTTTCTGATAAAAGTAGTAAGATTATTACTGATCCGACTGCTTTTGGGAGGGGGCCAAGTGATTCTGGTGTGGCGAGGACCTGGCATCAGTTCAGAATTAATCTGACTTCAGGGCTGAATATATATATTGTAATTATTCAGTTCTGATTTTGGGACACCCCCCCCCCCCCATGTGTACATGTACTTGTACCCATTGACCCGGCCTTAAATGACCTTAGCTGTTGATAGGCCGTTAAACACCAACAAACAAACAAACAATTAAAAAAATACCCGCAATAATAGGGAAATATATTTTCTGTTGTATGTTCAATTCTGTATTCATTTTTGTCGAGCCCGAGGCCACATGACTTTGAAATTTGCGTCAAAGTTTTACATACCTTATATCTCCACAACTCTTACTTTAAACTTAAAATAAATACACCATGAAACCAGCTAACACCTCGACATGCGGACCGCGGCGATCTGGTTTCTTATACGCGTTGTTTTTAATCACGTTTTATATTATATAAAAGGCACTTGAATTCATTTAAATTATGTAACATCATTGATTACAAATAGGTGGGTTGTAATATGAATGGATAACTCCAAACAAACTCTACTATTAACGTAGTGAAGAAATTAGCAATTTGTCCACGAGGTCACGTGACGTCGTGATGTCGGCATATCAACACTACGATATCGCTGTAACACCAATGTTGGTATATGTACATGTAGCGACACTACGATATCGCTGTAACGTCAATGTTGGTATAATTATGTACATGTTGCGACAATACGATATCGCTGTAACACCAATGTTGGTATTTGTACATGTAGCTATACTACGATATCGTAGTAACACCACTGTTGGTATATGTACATGTAGCGATACAACGATATCGTTGTAACACCACTGTTGGTACATGTACATGTACAGTAGGGGCAGCGTGTACGTGCACACACGAACGAACACGATACCGTCTCCACACGGCGCGCACACGACACCAAATATTACACGATATGCAAGAATTTGGACGCACGATTGCCTTGACCAATCAAATACGACGGTGCCGTGTTACACCACACTCGTGTCGTGTTACACTACACTAATGTCGTGTCGTGTCGTGTTACACCACAGTAGTATGATGTTACACGGCATTGGTGCGATTCTACACGATAGTAGTGTCGTGTTACACGACACTAATATGGTGCCGCATCACACCAGCACCATCCAATATGTATATTGACCAATCAGATGAGGGTAGTCGTGTAAATTACACGAAACAATTCATCCGGTGTCAATAAATATAACAACGGCAAAAACGTATCCGCGTTCAAATCCAAATTTGTCTCCATGCATTAGATTGTATCCCATATTTAATTCAAACCGACTCGACGGTCAACTGTATTGATGATCTGTTTTATTCTACACAAATTATGGTGTCAAATGCAATCTAGCGGGTTATTGCGCGAGAAACACTGTCGTGGCCTTGAGGCTTCACAATTTCTCGGACAAAAAGATGTCGTCACTGACAATGTTCCACGTTCCAGACATCAAGAACAAATATACACCAGCATACTCATACTTATTTTGATATACAATCGAATTAATATGTGTGGCTAGCGTTAAAGGTACACGCTCACTCTGACGAGTAGGCACACAATGTTCTTGATATCAGAGACATCATCGGAGACATTTTCTGGCAAAATAAACATTCATTCACCATTACCCACGTATTGTTTGGCATTATTATACATTTTATATCAGAAGGAAATGTACACACTGATATCAGGGGCGATAACCGTGTTTCGTTAAAATGTTAATGGACATTACTATTTATTCTCGGTACCGGTATTTATTTGTTGATACATGCAATGATCATACTTTATAATCTGTCGAAAATATTAATTTTTCAGGTGACGCATTTAATTACTATAAATAATTTAAAAATATCATGCCTCATTTTCATATGAAAATATCCTGATACCACCGCGAGTCACTATCAGTAAAATAAATATTACCAAATGATATTTATAATAAATATTACCGAATGATTGTATCTGTATAGCGGGTACTCGTAATAATTTTTAGAACTAGTGGAATTGTGACACAATTATAGACTTATTAATAATTCCCATAAAGAACATTTTGAGTGGTCATGCACCTTTAAAAAGGGGTTGGACAATTTTTGTCGCGTCCGCTTGCGGACAGCGCGATATAGTCTGCACATTGACGTCCATCCATAGTTTTCTTGCCGAGCCTGCTTGCGGAAAGCGAGACATAGTGATCACAATCACGTCCGTGCATACATCCATACGTGTGTCCCACTCATGCGGCCCCTGTGCCCCAAGGTCAAATGACTTTGAAATTTGTGTTAAAGTTTGTACAGGTATACCTTACATGTATTATATCTCCACAACACTTACTCAGATTTGCTTCAAACTTCAAATAATTATTTATTATCATCCGTATTTTCATTCTATAGCCCACCCATGAGACCCACATGCCCATGATCAAGGTCAAATGACTTTCAAATTAGGGTTCAAGCTTTTACATACCTTAATTCAAACTTCAAATAAATATACTCCGAGACTATCAATTGCCTCGGTGGGCTCGAAATGGTTTGTATTTACCGTATGTTAACGTTTTTAAGAACACTATATCATGGAAACCGCTTCGCGAATTCACTCGAAGCTTCACATTTGTTTTTGACGCGCCTGCTTGTGGACAGTGCGATATAGTTGCCACATTGGCCTACATACGTACGCACATCCATATGTACGTAACTTCGTGCGTCCGGTTAAAGTTTTTTGGATTTAGGTTAAAGTTGTTAAAGGTACATGCCCACTCAGTAGGCACAACATGTGTTTTATAGGAATTAAATAAGTGTATAATTGTGTCACTATTCCACCAGTTCTAAAAACTACGAGTGCCCGCTATACAGATAATCATGTAGTAACATTTATTTTACTGATAGTGACTCGCGGTGGTATCAAGCTATTGGTAATTAATATTTTTTAATTATTTATACTGATTAAAGGTACATACCCACTCGGTAGGTACAAAATGTTATTTGTACGAATTGAATAAGTGTATAATTTTGTCACTATTTCACCAGTTCTAAACATTACGAGTGCCCATTATACGGATATAATCAGTTTAATAGTAAAGTTTATTTCACTGATAGTGACGCGCGGTGGTATCAGGCTATTTCCATAGGCAAATGGGGCATGATATTTTTTAATTACTTCTAGTAATTAAATGTGTCCCCTGAAAAAATAATATTTTCTACAGATTATTAACTATGATCATTGCACATCAAAAACTTACCGGTAATACAGATAATAAATAGTGCTCAATGTTCGTAACCATTTTAAGGAAACACGGTTATCGCCCCTGATATCAGTGTGGAAATTTACGCCTGATATGAAATGTATAATAATTACAATAAATACGTGTATTAATGGTGAATTAATGTTTATGTTGGCCGAAAACGTCTCAGATGATGTCTCCGATAGAACAAATAGTTTGTGTCTACTGAGTGGGCACGTACCTTTAAATGTGTGACCTGAAAAAAATAATATTTTCGACAGATTATAAAGTATGATCATTGCACATCAACAACTTAATACAGAGAATAAATAGAAATGTTTGTTAACATTTTAAGGAAACGCGGTTATCGCCCCTGATATCAGTGTGGAAATTTATGCCTGATATAAAATGTATAATAATGCCAATCAATACATGGGGTAATGGTGAATGAATGTTTATTTTGCCAGAAAATGTCTTAGATGATGTCTCTGATATACAGAACATTTTGTGGCTACTGAGTGGGCATGTACCTTTAAGAACGCTATATCTCTGAAACCACTTCACCAATTCACTCGGAACTTCACATACTGTGCATTTATCACCCATATTTTCATTATATGCCCAACGCGTGCGTCCCCTGTGCCCAATTTCAAGGTCAAATTACTTTGAAATTTCCCTTAAAGTTGTTGTTGGGCCCGCTTGCAGACAGCGCGATATAGTCGGCACATTGGCGTGCATTCAGGATACAGTTTTTGGTTAAAGTGTTGTTTTGGTTAAAGATTATCAAAGCCTCGGCAGGAGTAGTATATAGGGAGTTAAAATGATACCACCAACCTACATAGTGCCCCTACACTCCATCTACGGTCCCACACCCCTCGAATTTGTGTGTGAACTGAAAAAACAAAAAGTGGGGACCACCTATAGAGTGTAAAAATAAAAATATTTTAGTCCAGCCGCGGCACGAACTCACAACCCACGTCTCCGTAGCGCGGCGGCTGGGACGAAAATGTTCTGGTACACACAAATCTTTAGCCGTATATATATGGTGGCCAGTGGGTGACATAATCACGGTGGTGTAACGGGGATCCGAACACGTTTTATGTTCCGTATGGCGGCGCCGACGCAACTGCTGGACTGCATGGTGGAGGGATCTCCTGCTGCCGCAAACACGCGAATAAGCATATCACGTCCCGAGGCGGGCAAGGAGATTGTTTCTCTCGTCGACCCTCCCCTCCATGACGAGATTTGATACGTCTTCGTCCGCGAGAATTTGTGGTCGGGCCTTGGACCGGATCGCGCCCTTTAGCTCCTGGTACCTGGCCATCTCTTCTACTACCAGTTGAACTCGCTATCTGATATATCGTTGTCGGCTATCGCTTTCGACACGATAACGTCGATAGTGTTTTAGACCTCGCCAGAACCGCTATTCGGTCGTGCTTTCGACTCTTGGCCACTAGTTTTCGACTCAGAAGTCTGGCCGTCATGCAAAGCAGTCCCGCCACCGCCTCTATCGCATTCAAGGCCACCGCAACCGGCGACGATTGTTGATAATAAAGACACACTCCCCACACCACTCACAACGGAAGTTGAGGCTAGTATGGTGTTCACCCCCTCTACAACATTGACTACCCGCCTATATTTCTTTCCATGACCCGTCCGCGTCTCTCCCTCATGCTGGAGAAAATGTTGTATCTCGACGATCCTGGTCATCCTAAAAGATTCCGGGTCGGCCGTCCCTGAAGGTAACTGAGGATATAGTTCCTCGTCATTCATCATAATACGTTCTATTAACAGTGTCACAACAGTGGAGGAACTCACTTGGTCAGCGATTTTTGTAACACAGTTAATAACACTACCGGCGGGAATTTTAATTGGTGTGGCGTCGAATGTCATAAATCCCGACATATGCCCCGCGTGCTTGGTGACGCCAGACTTCTGCTCTACCCAGTTCAGGACGAGATTCACTGGGACTTCGGCAGTAGCGTGTCCCCTAAAGTTGAACGAGCAGACCGCCATTCGCAGAATCGTCCCGGACGCTGCCATGGTGTATCCCCCATATATGTTGCTCGCGTTGGCACCGAATGAATATGCGTAGGTCCCCTCGCCCAGTGAACCCCGCTCCTCGGCCCAAACTGTTATGACGGGTTTTGGAGCTTGCAATCGCTGCACGTGTGCAATCGCCGTAGCCGCCTCTGTGCGGACCTGCGCTATTCTTCCCTCCAGCCTTCTCATTGAGGCTTCATCGTTGCTGGCTGCGCCCGCGACGGGAACGTCCTGTTCTGCGCTGGAACTACCTGGGCCGTATGTGCTAATGATTAATATATAAATATATATATTATGTTTAATCGGTTATTTAGAGAACGATCGAAATCGGGTAATAGTTCTTCAACTCTCGCGCTTGATCATCAAGAATTGAGATCTTCAATTCGTGGATGTGCCCTGATTCCAAACGTTTCATCTCGGGGGTTTGGAAGTCTAGGGTCAGGGTCTCCCCATAGAAACAGTCGCTGGCGTGCGCGATCTTAATGAGAGTACTGGGAGCTCCGTCTAACGTGTTGTACGATGTGTTCAATTGATCCAGGTGCACCTTGAGTGTTTTCGTGAAGACGAAGTCCACCGGGTCGTCGCCAACGTACTCGCCTGACCCATACCAACCTCTATTATCGGAGTATGTTTTGGTAAAACCGATCCGCACGGCCAACGCCGGGGTGATCGCTATCCGGTTGGTGGGTTCGACGGTAAAGGTCGCGAATCCGGTGGCTTTCGAGATTGCGAGGCTGGCTCGGCCATCAAGCTCCGATGCGACAAAGGCTTGGAGGGCTCTCGAACTCCAAAGGCCGGGGCAGCTTTACGCCTACTTGGCGACCAGCCTTCACGTAGCCGAACCCTTCGTTCTCCCACACGTTTCGTCAGCCGACCGTGAAGGTGATTGATCTGAGGCCGGCCCGGCGTTACCCGCAGCAGTTGTCGATTGACTTATGAAGTGTGCAAGCATCCCTTTGAACATTAGTGAACATAGCAAACATGATAATATATTTTTGATATCCATGGATAACAAGGCGATTGGCTTTTCTTCTGATGCAAAGTACCTGGTCGGCGGGGTCTACGCCACTAAGGCGGGCGCTCCCTGGCTGGTGCATCCCACTATCCAAGTTCGCGGTGGAACAGGCTTTCGAACCAACTTCCCCGATATCTTTGAAAAATATAGGTTGCCCAAGATTACTACGATGAAGGCCGTGAACGGGTGGAAAGCGACCCCGATGCAGTTTTGGCAGAATCAGCTCAACTTCGCCGTATGGTGCGCAACAGCCGTATGCGGGGTTTCCTCACTGGACCATATGGCCGCGGAGGATCCCTTCTTGAGGGCCGTTTACAACTTTCACGCGTACTACACTATTAGGCGGATTCTCAAAGAACAGAAAATCTCACTGCCACAGACTGGCGCCAGAAAGCATTTCCTAGTAGCACTGGCCTCCAGGACGTTCTCATTCGGGGCCACGGGATTTGGACGCAGACTGATGTTAGACACGATCACTCCGGCGACCACATCGTCAGTCGGAACGCCGGGAATTTTGACTCCGTGACGATGAGCTTCGGACCGGAAGTGCCTGGTGGTGGCCACTGCGGAGTCTCATCCTGCGATTGGCTACATCCGAAACGAGCTCACGTCGATTACATACAGCAGGCTGCTGCGGTCCAGGACATTTGGGGTACATTTATGTTAGATAAGGGTCTGGGGTTCACGCAGGCCGGGGTTCCTTGCCTCAACGACTCCATTCGCACATACGTCTGGGCCATCCGCGGTGCACAGGCACAAGCTCGCAGTGCTATACTGGGCACGGGAACTGCGTTCGATACCCAGAAACAGTTCTTGGCAAATGTCGAGGACGCCATCTCCTCTCCGGTGGACCTCCCGGCGGCGATCCAGCGGTATCAAGACATTTTGCAGCATGCCGGCACCCCAGTAGACTATGTATTTGGAAATGGTCTGTATATGGCGCCGAGCAATATGATACTACGAGACGACCGGGTTGATGGTTACAATAATCAGATCGTAATCGCCACAGTCAAAGAAAAGATCGGCCATAACGGGAACGTGAACGCGGATATCATCAAGCACACCGCACACTGAACCGATTTCATAAAACTGCAAGCACCCACCCCAGTGCAAAGTGTAACAGCAAGTTCCACCATTGTTCCAACTGGTGCAATAGGACTTGATGCACCAGCACAAAGTGTCACAGCCCACGAGGCTGAACAATTAGGGCTCGTCGTCGCTCTCGTGGCGGTCGGACTATTCGCGCTTTGTTTTATGAACGGGTGGCGAATAGTAGGAGACCGGCTATCGCCACGAGTAAAGCCCAATCATTTTCGGCAAGCCATCCGGCCGTTTTTGATAATATAGATAGCAAGTAGGAGACGAGACCCTCATTCAACCCAGGCAGCTCGGCAGCCGCCTTTCCGGCTAATTTAGCCAGGTGACTGGCGAGGGTTTTTAGTTGTTTTTTTACCCACTCTTTGGCTCCACCGGATGGCGCGGGTGCTGGCGCGGGCGCAGTCGCTGCACCACCGCCTCCAGTGATAGCTAGAACTAGGGTCGATATAGTCATGCCGAGAGCTGTGAGAATGTTATTGTGACGCCCTGCTCTCTGAACAGAGTGCGAAGACGCTCACCGAGTGTCGTCTCCTCTTGCAGGACCCTCGAGATTGTTTCGCGGATCCGACTTATTTGCGTGCGGAACGCCTCACGGTTAGTCGAGGCAGCCTCCAAGCGAGCTTCTCTTTAATCTCGCAACGACCGCAGCCGTTCGATGATCCGCTCGATAGCTTCTCTATCGTCACGGGATTCCTCAAGTTTTCTTTCTTCTAGCGCGATATGTTCATCCAACGCCGTGAGTTTGGAGATGTTAAGGACCAATTCGCCCCGGACTGTTTCCATAGCCTGATCGAGTCCACGGAGTTCGCGAAGGTTTAACGGTTGATCATCCATCATGCTGAGTATTCCGTCTATCTCGCTTTTGCTGATCTCCATTGTGCGAATAGCGTCGGTGGCTACTCGAGGGAGCTCGCTGAGCTCGATCGTTTCTATAGCGGCGGCTGTCTTCGCCATCGTTTCGTCGGTAGACTGTAGGGTCTCTACAGCGCGGGCCGGCATATCTGTTTTATCCTTCTTCCAATCTACGAATCCTAGTTCGTCCCTTATGATTTCCACCGCCCCGGCTTCCGGCAATGGTGCTCAGCGCTAGGGGTTTCCCGGTTGTCATGTTGACGATCGGGATATTTGATTTGGCCACCGCCCAGGTTTTTCCCGGCAATGATACTCAGCGCTAGGGGTTTTCCGGCCCTCATGTTGACGATCGGGATATTTGATGCTTTTAGTCGCAACCTGCCATACCGATCCAATTCGAACTTGGAGTAGTCGCGGCCGACAGATGGGACCGTACCTTCTCTATGAAGGGTGTTTCGTCGTCATCGATGTTATCATCATCGAGGCGATCGTAGCGATCAAATTCATCCATGTAAATATCGAGCCATCGTTCAGATGTATTGAACAAAAAACCATATAGGTTTAATAGAGTTTCATCGAAACTATGTCTTCGAGTCAATACGGGCGCAAACTCAATCCATACCGCAGACTGCGGGAGCCCCTCGGGGCGAAAGGCGTGAGACAGAGTGTTGTTATTACGAACAACCCATCGACGATCGACCAGAACCAGCAGCTCTTGGCCCGCTTCCCAAACCTCGGAGCTAACGACGTCATTGTGCCGGGGACTGTTCGCCTCGCTTTCACTATTACGCTGACGTCGACAGACGCGGACCGAACCGTCGTTCAGAACCTGGGTCGCGCCATCATCTAGAAGACCACGATAAATATTTCTGGTAATGAGGTGATGTCGATCGACGACAGCGACGTCTACCATTGCTATCAGGACCTGTGGAAGACGGCACAAGAGCGCAAAAACGCGGTCTATCAGGGTATTGACACCAGCCGAAATAGGAACGTAATCAGACTTAGAATATGTGCTGGTGACTAGGTAGATAACGTCGCGAGCGACAACGCGATCGCGGCCGCTTACGGCAACAGCTTCTACATCCCACTCGACTTTGAGTTGCTGGAGAGCCACATGCCATACTATCAGAGCGCTTTGGCTGACCGCCTCGGATACGAACTAACGTTCAACGACTACGGCCGAGTTCTCATAGCCACTGACATGGCATCGACGTATTCGATCGACAATGTGTCGCTGCTGGAGTACGACATGGTCACGATGCCCGAACTCGCGCGATTGATCAGAACCCAGTACGCCGGGCGCGTTGCCTTACTTTACGATCGAGTTATTTGCCATCGCAAGATGAAGAAAGACAAAAGCGACACATTGTGGAACATTAATATCAACGTCCCCGCCCGCTCGATTAAAGGCATACTGATGCTGTTCGAGGAGGCTCGATTCGAGCTCGGGGCTAGAAAAGGCGACAAATTCTATAACCCCCACATCAAAAAGGTCGAGGTGACGATCGAGGGAGTCCCCAATCAACTATACAGCCAGGGCCTTCGCGCGCACCAGCAGTGGGACGAAGCCAAAAATCAGTTTGCTGCCGGCTCTAAGCGCTCCCCGGGGGTTGCCGCGGTGGCCAAAGACCTGCAGCTCTCGGACGTCTCTCTCGCGGTGTTTCTGACTTCCAAGTACGCGCTATGGATATACATGCGAACCAGCGACGACGACCAATTGCACGGTAATGGACGCCAAGTTAAGAACGCGAGCGAGGGTGTGACGATCCAGATAACGAAGATGCGGACGGAGCTGGCGCATTGAACGTGTACTTATATATATAATCACAGATGCGCAACTCAACATCGAAGATGGCCGATACGTCTCAGCTTTATACTAAAACTCTGGATTTTACGAAGGATGCCCACTCTGCCATAATATGTGGGCAGACAGGATGCGGAAAAAGGTTTTTCATCCTGGACTTGCTCGAGGGCTCCTACCGCGATGTCTTTCGACACATTTTTCGCGATGTCTTTCGAGCTCGCATTTTCGGGCCGGCATGCGGGGCAAAGCGTATGTATCTCCAGTACAACGCCGTCCTCAAGGATCTGCGCGAGCAAACAAAACCGAGACTCATTCGATGACTGTCTTCGAGAGAAATACGTTATCGACAGATGCTTCCGGAAACTAAGCACGCCAAGCTTCTGTTAAAGACTGATCAACCAACTGCTTACAACAAAGTAATAAGCAATTATTAAGCGCAGCTTAGATTGTGCTTAACGATCGTTAGTAACTGCTGAGCAATTGTTAACAAATGCTGATCAATCGCTGAACAAATGCTTAACAATGCTTAACAATGCTTAACAATTGTCAACCAATGCTTAACAATGCTTAACAATGCTTAACAAATGTTGAACAAATGCTTAACAATGGTTAACAAATGCTGAACAATTGCTGAACAATTGATGAACAATGTGGGAATCAATTTGTTGCTGCGCTGCCAGCATAACGATGATCATAATTATCGGGTGGTGCGCTTGGCAATATGTTAAACTTATGAGGCTAGTCAGAATAGCACTGCTTGTGATAAACAAAATGAATTGCGACGAACTTCTCGATCAGCTAATGGAAGAAACAGTCGTCCCGACTGTCGGTACGACTGCCGACACGGCTGGAACTGTAGCGACGACTGCTGACACGGCTGGAACTGTAGGAACGACTGTCAGCACGACTGCCGACACGGCTGTCGGCACGTCAAAAACCGCGACTTCGCAGCGGCGCCAACGGCTCACTGCACTGGTTGCAGTGGGGCAGGCCGAGCAGTATCTGGGGCGACGCGTACAGTCTCATGTCAGACGCAGAGATTGAGAAATGGTATGCCCGATACGAATCGCGGCTAGGCGCGGTAATGACGAAAACCCTAGGGGCGGCAGCCATTCAGCTCTAGACAGCAGTGGCGAGTACGTTTCTGCCAATCCAGAATCAATCGGGATTGGTCGACGACCTCGAGACTGATCCCTTTGTCGGACATGCGCTACTAACAGCTTGCTGCGTAATTTACCACAAGTTTGGCATGTTCTTAGCACTGCCTACAACTGCGTTGACCACTGCTAAGCACTGTCAATTTGGACATACATGTATATGCCCACGAACTATAAGCTCAGAAAATGATGACACAAGACGCACATGCGAGAGTGACGGAGCAGCAATCCCCGATTGCTCCTCAGGAACTATCCCCGATTGCACCTCAGGAGCAAGCTCCGGTTGCACGACACAAAAACCCAAAAATGACAGGCAGCTGGGCGGGCAGCGGCTGCTGCCCGAAAAGCTAAACAAGATAAAATACCCGCCGAGCTTCGAGAGGCCAAACAGTCGTTAGTTGTTCCAGATGCTGTTGAAACAGCAAAACACCCGAAGGCGGTTCCAGCTGAACATCCGAAGGCAGCTGCTGTTCAATCTCCGATAGTTCCTGTGGAGCAGTCAGGGATTGCTGCTTCAAGCTGGATCATCCCGTGGGTTGTTGGTGGTGGTCTGGCAGTTGCATTAGTTTTTGAACTTTTTTAAATATATATATATATATATAACGATGTTAGTTGACGACCTTTATTACGGCTACACGGCCATTAAACACCGCTTAGCTGGCGCAAAGGGTCTGATCCGTCTGGCCCAAGATTCTCTCGAGACGTGGCGCGATGACGAAAACGCGGCCGCCCTTTTCGCAAAGCGGATGTTAGATTCCTCCAAGTTCCTTCAGAACTCAACCAGCAGCTGCACACAAAGGTTTAGTATTGACGACGCAGTTACCGGACGATCTGGGGAGGGCATGTTGGAGACTGTTCGATCCACAAGAATTCCTTGCATACAATGGACACGCACAAGCTTGATAGCAAACTATCGGTTCGCCTAGCGCGTAAGCTAGCGAACTCATGCTACAGCCCCCGCCGCTACTGGAAGGCACTCGCGGCCCTCAAGAACCCCGCCACGGCGACCAAGGTTTCAGAAAACGCTGCCAAGGAATGGCTCAAGAAGCAAGCCTTCTGGCAGATCTATTTACCCGCGCCGCACAGTATTCCACGCCCGAAATTCGACGTGCCGGTGCCGAACGAAGTCCACCAAGCAGACCTGCTGTTTCTCCCGCACGATCGCGTCTTTGACGTAGCGAGCCGCTATAGGGAGCCAGTGGCCCCGAAGGAGTCCAAGGAGGTGGCCGAGGCTCTTTCGAAGCCCGTGAATGCCATCAAAGCGAAAAAGGTGACGCACAAGCCCTCTGCCGTCTCGCGCGGGCGACACGTTGGTTTAGCGCAGCAACGGCTTCAGTGTGGTCTCTTAATGAATATCATCTGGATCGATCTATTACCAAACCCGATGAGCCCGTGCTCTACTACCTGGACAGTGGTCCATCGCGCGGGTTTGTTCGCGAAGAACTTCTTGCGGTGCCTTCTGACACCCAGCTACCCCCGGACCGCCCGTCGTCTTAGTCGGTGATTTCTACACACCCAGCGCCGATCAGACCAATAGAGAGCTGATGTTTATAGGTGATGGGTTGGTGGTGGTTGTTGTTCTAGTTAAATTTCTCAAAATTTAGTTTTATAAATAATTTGTTTGCAAATTAGTTTAATCAATTTTTGAAGTATTTATTTTTTTAAGTTTTTAAGTAAATTGCTTGCAATTTAAATCATAATTTGTAAATTTAAAAACCTTGTTAAATTATATAGTAATTTAATTTAAATCTTGATTCATTTTATTACATCAACAGTTCGGTGTGGAGTTCGGTGTGCACACGACTTCGGTCTCTCCCCTCATGCATGTTGCTGCGTGCCTCTTCATGTTGCTGGCGCTGGTGAATCTCTGTCTGTAGTCGTAGCAGCAGTAGATTTTTGTTAAATTATTTATGTTTGTCACGAGGAACGCGTGGTTGTTGAACAATCCTATCGTCATCTTCTTCTCTCCTACCTCCTCGTAGTGTGATGGTGTCTTTCTGAAATGCCACACTCCTTCTTCCGTTGGCTCGTACACTTCTATTCCTACACTGAAAAATTCCTCCACTTTCTTCATGTCCTCGAAAGGAACCGGTCCTCTCGCGGTTTTCTCGTTTTTCGCGAAGTACTCGTTAGCCATACTTCGTGCCTTACCACAACACCTGTCTGCTCGAACATCTTCCAAATGAATAGCTAGACATCTGAAAAGACACACATCGTCGTTGTATTTTTCAAACGCGTACATACCCTTCTTGTTCCTCAACCAATGCGGAAGAGGTCCTCCGGATGCTACTGTTGAGGTTAATCCTGTGTCTTCCCTCCTCCTACCAACTGAAACTAATTTTTCGAATATGTCTACCCACCGGACAAACGTCAATTTCGTGTTTGGTCTGTCTACCTTATCCAGGTTCATACGAATTTCTTCTTGTCTCTTCACCCATGTACATACCTCACCCATGTACATACCTCCGAGTTGTTTGTGAAATATTATAGTTTTCGCTCTACCGCGACTGTCTTTCTTCTCTATGTGTGCTAGCTTGTAAGAAAAATAGTATCTCAGATAGAAATTGCTCGTCAGCATCGGAGCCAACTTGTCAACTATCCTTTCAGATATTGTCCCGTCTATGCCCTTACGAAAAGAAAGCTCTATGGTTTTCCTACCTTTCTCCACCTTTTCCTAACTTTCGTCGTGGCTGCCTAATATCTTCTCACCTTCGTCGGCTATTGCGTTCACCAACTTTCGGTTCAACTTCGACACCACTTTCTGTGGGGTCTTTCTCTGCGCGATAGCATTGGCACGCAGTCTCATAACACTCTTTTCCGCAAGTCTATGCCCAACTTTATCAGCAATGTCTATATTATTGAAGGCACCTCGCTTGTAGGCTCTGGTAAACCTATTCATGAAAGCTGTGTTTTTAACCTCGTTCAATAGTTTTGTCAACCCTGGAACTCTTAGGTGTTTACTGTATGTCAACCCTAGAGATGTAGCTTCTGCTCTCAGTTTTTTAACTTGTGGCAACATTTTCAAATCGTGAGGTATCGAAACCACATACATTTTACAAACTAGCTCACATTCATACTTACATATGTACTACAGTGCAATATGTCTAAACCGGACACCCTGGGAGGTCCACAGGGTGTCCGGTTTAGAGATGTTGCACCGTAAATCAGACATATGATCACTCTAAACAGGCATGTGTGCTTTGCAATCATGACCAAACATTACCAACAGTGATAAGTGACAGTGCAACCCATCCTAACTAACCACGCATGGTTTACATGGTGTCCAGATTTAGAGACGTTCCATTGTATAGAGTTACGGGAGTATTATCATTCAGCAAGGCATGACGTATCTAAATCATCCACAGCTTGCGGGCTGGCTTGCATACACGCATGTACACAGTGCAACCGCTCTAAAACGGACAGCCTGTGTGGCCCCATAGTGTCCGGTTTATAGATGTTCCACTGTAAATTGGGCATACATGTGCATACGACCACTTCGAGACATGATAACGTGCTTTGCGATCACGAACATACATGACCATCGGTGCCATTATATTACCGTGAAACCCGTCCAAATTACCCTCACAAGGGTTCCATCGGTGTCCGGTGTAGAGAGGTTCTACATGTATGAAGTATTTTGCCCATTACTACGGGGCGCCATGCAGGAAAGGTTAATTATGTGTACAAAACCAATTTTGTCCGGAAAAAATTGACTTTTGTAAAACTAAAAATTACAAAATCCAATTATGTCAAATTTCCTAGGAATTTCCAAGGCTATGAATTCCGAGGCTTGCCGAGGAATTCCTACCGTTTCCGAGCCGAGCCTGATAAACTTGATATTAAAATACACTAGCCTGGTATTCTATTTATCAGGTAACGTTCTATGCTTGAAAATGACATTAGATGACGTCGTATTCTAACAGTAGATCTAACCTTGTGAAACAAATGGTATTGGATCTGTGTCTACTAGTTGCGAAGTTACGTGTTCGCAACTATGTGTCTACATGCATTATTTACAGTATACACCATCTTAGTATCCATGGTATCTACACAAATACTACAAATGGTTTCCTCAAATGGCCCAATACACACATTCTGTTTATAAACACAGACAGCAGTCAGAACACAGGCCACAGCGCGTGTATTATAGATTTAACTGGGGCAGATGTACCTTGCGATACACAATAAATGAGGTATGTACTCGCGGGAGATCTACATGTACATGAATTATGTGTACAATTATAACGCAAATGAGTTTAAATACGAATGGGTTTGTCAACGTTTGACTGTTTGTAAATAGTTGAAGCAAAATGGCAGGATGAGAAATGAATCATCGGCAGAATGAGAAATGAATCATCGACATTGAATGTGTAGATCGGCGACCGTGACCCATTTCTCCAGTGCAGTTTCTGACCAATTGTAGTCCTTCTTACATGCGTGTGCAGAATTGAATTTTGTTACACAGAATTTACGGGGCGCCAAGTGGGACATGGCTCAATTTTGTCAACAAAATTCATTGTTGTACCTATAAACTTGACAAAAACAAAACAAAATTAAATATATACTGATTTCGTCAACAAAATTCACATTTGTGCGACAAAACTCAATTCTGTGTCATAAAATTCACTTTTGTGCGACAAAACTCAATTCTGTGACACAGAATTGAATTTTGTGTCACAAAATTCAATTCTGTGTAACAAAATTCAATTCTGTGTAACAAAATTCAATTCTGTGTAACAAAATAGTACGGGGCGCCAAGTGGGACATGGCTCAATTTTGTCAACAAAATTCATTTTTGTGCCACAAAATTCAATTCAAGTGTAACAAAATTCAATTCTGTGTAACAAAATTCAATTCTGTGTCACAAAATTCAATTCTGTGTAACAAAATAGTACGGGGGGCGCCAAGTGGGACATGGCTCAATTTTGTCAACAAAATTCATTTTTGTGCCACAAAATTCAATTCTGTGTCACAAAATTCACTTTTGTGTCACAGAATTCAATTCTGTGTCACAAAATTCAATTCTGTCCACAAAATTCAATTCTGTGCCACAGAATTCAATTCTGTGTCACAAAATTCAATTCTGTCAATTCTGCACACGCATGTAAGAAGGACTACCATTGGTCAGAAACTGCACTGGAGAAATGGGTCACGGTCGCCGATCTACACATTCAATGTCGATGATTTATTTCTCATTCTGCCGATGATTCATTTCTCATTCTGCCATTTTGCTTCAACTATCTCCAAACAGTCAAACGTTGACAAACCCATTCGTATTTAAACTCATTTGCGTTATAATTGTACACATAATTCATGTACATGTAGATCTCCCGCGAGTACTGACGTCATTTAGTGTGTATCGCAAGGTACATTTGCCCCAGTTAAATCAATAATACACGCGCTGTGGCCTGTGTTCTGACTGCTGTCTGTGTTTATAAACAGAATGTGTGTATTGGGCCATTTGAGGAAACTATTTGTAGTATTTGTGTAGATACCATGGATACATGTACTAAGATGGTGTATACTGTAAATAATGCATGTAGACACATAGTTGCGAACACGTAATTTCGCAACTAGTAGACACAGATCCAATACCATTTGTTTCACAAGGTTAGATCTACTGTTAGAATACGACGTCATCTAATGTCATTTTCGAGCATAAAACGTTACCTGATAAATAGAATACCAGGCTAGTGTATTTTAATATCAAGTTTATCAGGCTCGGCTCGGAAACGGTAGGAATTCCTCGGCAAGCCTCGGAATTCCTACGCGTTTCCTAGCCTTGCCTGATAAACTTGATATCAAAAATACACTAGCCTGGTATTCTCTATATATGGGCATGCTCTCAGGTCTAGCTATATCCCGGCTACTTTATGTTTGACCCTGTTTACATAATTGAGGGAAAATTCTGAATATTTTTCTTATTTCTCCTTCAAAGTATATATGCTTATATGGTGTGACCACTCATTTGTAATCATAATATAACCAAAATAACTGTCCATAAAGAAGTATAATATTGATATATTGGGTTATATTTTCGCATTGAAATATTTAAACCTGCAAGTGTACTCCACCATCTAGTAAAATGGACTAAGACCGATCTCAACCAATCAACGTAGAGATGACATACGCAACTAATTTTTGTGGACAAAAATGAATTCTGTCTTCACAAAATTGAATTTTGTGACACAGAATTGAATTTTGTGACACAGAATTGAATTTTGTGACACAGAATTGACAGAATTGAATTTTAGTGACACAGAATTGAATTTTGTGACACAGAATTGAATTTTGTGATTTTTAGTGTTACAAAACTCAATTTTGTACACATAATTAACCTGTCCTGCATGGCGCCCCGTAAATAGTGTCACAAAATTCAATTCTGTGTCACAAAATTCAATTCTGTGTCACAAAATTCAATTCTGTGTCACAAAATTCAATTCTGCATACGTTTCGTATACGGGGCGCCAAGTGGGACATGGCTCAATTTTGTTAACACAGTTCATTTTTGTACCTATAAACTTGACAAAAACAAAACAAAATTAAATATATACTGATTTTGTCAACAAAATTCACTTTTGTGCCACAAAACTCAATTCTGTGTCACAAAATTCAATTCTGTGTCACAAAATTCAATTCTGTCTTACAAAATTGAATCCTTTATAACAAAAATGAATTTTGTATATCAGAATTTTACATAATTGGATTTTGTGATTTTTAGTGTTACAAAACTCAATTTTGTCTGGACAGAATTGGTTTTGTACACATAATTAACCTGTCCTGCATGGCGCCCCGTAGAATTGACAGAATTGAATTTTGTGACACAGAATTGAATTGTGTTACACAGAATTTACAGAATTGAATTTTGTGACACAGAATTGAATTGTGTTACACAGAATTGAATTTTGTGGCACAAAAGTGAATTTTGTGACACAGAATTGAATTTTGTGGCACAGAATTGAAGCCAGAGAATTGAATTTTGTGGCACAAAAATGAATTTTGTTGACAAAATTGAGCCGTGTCCCACTTGGCGCCCCGTACTTGGCGCCCCGTAATTACAGCAGGATACACATTCACAGGTATCTAAATTTATAAATATAAAATCTAACTGTTTCCCTATTTTCTCCATGAAAGTATATGTTGTACCACTCATTTCAACCGTCTCGACTAGACTTGGTGAGACTGTTCAAATGAGTGGTCACAACGCATACTTCTGTGCAGAACAATAGAGAAAATATTTAAAATGTTCAGCCTAAAACATTCTGTATCTTCAGCATAGAAAGGTTTAAAGCACTTGGTCTCATATGTAACGGTGACTGGAGGAATGGGGCTGATGGTTGTTGTGACCAGTGTAAATCCAGATCAGCCTGTGCATCCGCACCGTCCGATCAGGATGTGGCTGTACCGTGAAGAATTGGACTTATGGGTGATGTCACCAGTGTAGATCCTGATCAGCATGTGCACATGTACAGTCTGATCATGATGTGGCGGTTACTGGAGTAATGGGGCTTATGGATGTTATGAGTAGCGTATGTCCAGATAAGTATGTGCATCTGTACAGTCTAACCAGGATCTGCACTGTTCGCCATTCCATCAGTAAAACAGCCGCCATTTTTCTAACAAGCAATATATATCAATATCAGGCTACATAAGTGTGATCATTTATCAGGATTACTCTGGTCACAAATACCATCAGTCCCATTTCTCCAGTCACAGCCACATATATGCAAGGAAACTGTTGAAACAGATTACCAAACTATTTTAATTGTTTATTTGAATCGTATTTCGGAAGCCAATTGTTCACAGGAGTCGCCTGAAATAAAATATGATTAGCAAAACAATGTTTAAAGATCTAATACTGAAAAATAACTAGCCTTGCAAAAACGTTTTGACAATTGTGTAGCAAAAATGTATATGCAAATTATCTTCCCTGTTTATCACCGTTTCTGATCTTATACATCTTTTTGAAATTCGGGCAAATGAAAAAGTGAAATTGGTTAATATAAGTAAGTTGTTGTGCACGTATAAAAAATAAACATACCAAATGGACAAATGAATTTGAGGCAGACCCGGATAAGCGCAGAAAGAGACAGAAACAGATGTATAGTAAAATATAGTGTAACTATAGATTCATATCTTATTTCTGAAGACAACTGTAGCTATGATTCACCTATCAATACTCTGAAATGTGTATATAAAACCGTTATTAAAGGTACAAGCCCACTCAGTAGACACAAGCTGTTCTTAGGAATTAAATAAGTGTATAATTGTGTCACTATTCCACCAATTCTAAACATTACGAGTGCCGGCTATACATATATACTGAAGTGGAAAAGAAACTTTACGTGGGGTTAATTTAGGGGATAGCCATGCTTTGTTTTTCGATTTGAAGCGGTATGTGGGAGGTTTTATGGTCTGTGAATCAGTTTTACGGCGACGCGTTAGCGGAGTCGTAAAACTGATTCTCAGACTATAAAACCTCACACATACCGCTCCAAATCTAAAAACAAAGCATGGTTATCCCCATTCTAATGCACCTAGTGTGCTCCCTTCTTTCTGCAACATCGTAGCATATCACGAACAGTGAATGTTTCAATACGTCAACAGGTTGTTGTCGTCATCGATAACCGCCTCACACCAAATGAATTTGAAGAAATGTAGCTCCACCGAAGAATATTCCCATTTCAAATTGAGATTAACGGGACTTTTTCTAAGACATTAATACATTTATTCAACTCTAAAGTTTATTTTAACAATTGCATTGCTTTTCTATGTGTAGTTGCAACAATTAATTGCTTGTATTCATTTAAAGAAATGTCAACATTTCTACATCGAGTTCGCGTGATTTTTACAAAGGAAATGTCAACAAGTGTCAACAGACTTGAACAGGATTTCCCAGGATTTACGCCTAATTCAGGTGATTACCCATCTGCAATATAGTTCATTATGTATAGTCATGTATGTGTACATTGGAATTCTTAAAGTTATAGGCTGGTACTGGCATATTGAGTTTGCATTTGAGCATTTGTTTGTAAATTATTCTATATTTTGGGCGGGTGGGGTAATCTTTTTGGGAAGTTGTTAAAGGGCCACACTGTCCCTGAAGTCATGTTTGCTAGTTGTTGGTCGATTCTCTTTTCCGCTTTCGGTTGTACATGTTCATATGGAAGAATGGATAACCGAAAATGTACCGAAAATGATTTGGGAAATATATATTTGGATTCCCCGCCGCTGGCCATTGTTTACAAAAGCTCGTAGGGTTTCATAAATCTATCAAGTTGTAAAACACAGACTGGTAAAACGGAGATTTTATCAAATCATCATTAACCCCATGTAACGTTTCTTTTCAACTTCAGTAATATAATCATTAAGTAATCTTTATTTTACTGATAGTGACTCGCGGTGGTAAAGGGCTATTTTCATAATATGCAAATGAGGCATGCTATTTGTTTCATTATTTACACTAATTAAATGCGTCTCCTTAACTAATACTATTTTCGACAGATTCTAAAGTCTGATCATTGCAAATCTAAAAATAGATACAGAAAATAAATAGTAATGTCCGTTAACATTTTACCGTAACACGGTTATCGCCCCTGATATCAGTGTGGAAATTTACTTATGCTATAAAATGTATAATATAATAAAGTCAATCAATGCGTGTGGTAATGGTGAATTAATGTTTACTTTTCCAGAAAATGTCGTATCCACAGAATATACTAAACTATCTGTCTCCCTATATTATAACATACTGAGTGGGCATGTACCTTTAATGTTATTGTATCATAATATGTATACGTGTATATATTCGTTCTATGTTGATCTCTTATAATCATGATAATTCTGACAGATGCTGACGATGTTCTGTTCTAATGCACGGGTAGTTTACAGGCTGAAAATATGTACGCGGGGGTACCAGACAATTCGAGGACATGAGACAAACTGCATACGAGTTACATAGGAAAACAAGTATATTAAATTATACATGTACAAAATCGTGGATTTGTAAAAAACAATATATTTATAATACTGAAAAATAAATTGTTGCTAATTTATTATATTTAAATTAATTACAGTAGCTTCAATAGTGGAATCGTCTTTCTTTCTAAATGGACATAGCATACTCTTTTCACAACACAAATACATATTGAAGTTTTACAGCTCTTCGTGTAACGAAAATACCAAATTATTTCTGATAGCATTTTCTATTTCTGACAGCATTTTATTTAAAAAAAAAACGCATATTTATGAGAATGTGATCAAATAAAATGGTGCTATTTCTTTATATGTATATGCTATTTTCGGTGCATTAAGCGAACTATCACTTAACATGATATCTGAGATAAATCACTTAAAAAAAACACCCGCAATAATATATTAGGGAAATAGATTTTATTTCATCTGTTGGATTGTATATTCACTTTTGTCGAGCTTGCGGGAAGCGAGACATAGTCGTCACAATGGCGTCCGGGTGTCCGCCCGGGTGTCCGTGCGTGTGTATGTCCGGATTCTGCGCTAACGTGTTTAAATACCTTGTATCTCCAAAACAATTGCTACGATTTACTTCAAACTTCAAATACGTATTTAGTGCCACCCATAGCTTCATTCTACACCACATGCGGCCCACATGCCCAAGGCCAAGGCCACATGACTTTGACATTTAAGTTTTACATACCTTATATCTCCACAACTGTTACAGTAATATCATTAATCTTAAAATAAATACTTTATGGAACCATCTAACGCCTCGGCATGCGGGCCGCGGTCATCTGTAGCTGATTTCACCAACATTGCAAAGTATACTTATCTAGCAAAGTATATTTTGAGGGAGTAATCATTTATTTTTCATAAAATGTATTATTTCATATAGAACTAACAACTGCATATATTTGATGATTAAAAGTATGCAGAATTTTTATACTGAATTTATTACATTATCACAGCCTAAATGGCTATGATAATGTAATAAATTAAGTATAATAAAAAATAATAAATTTATCCTAAAATTTAAAATGTATCCCTCAAAGTATACTTTGCTAGAAAAGCATACTTTGCAATGTTGGTGAAATAGGCTACAGGTGTCTTACACGCGTTGTTTTTAATCACGTTTCATAAAGTTAAAGGCAGCGACAATTCGTTAAAAAGATGTAACATAATTGATTACAAATGTGTGTATTGTATAATATGTAATATGAATCGATCACTCCAACATCGCTCTACTATATATACATTTGTATATTGATGTAGTGAAGAAATTAGCAATGTGTCCATGAGGCCACGTGACGTCGTGATGTCAGAATAGCAACACTACGATATCGTTGTAACATCCATGTTCGTGTATGTACATTTATCAACACTACGATATCGTTGTAACGTCAATGTTTGTGTATGTACATGTATGAACACTACGATATCGTTGTAACGTCAATGCTGGTGTATGTACATGTAGCGACAATACGATATCGTTGTAACACCAATGTTGGTGTATGTACATGTAGCGACAATACGATATCGTTGTAACGTCAATGTTGGTGTATGTACATGTAGCGACACTACGATATCGTTGTAAGATCAATGTTGGTGTATGTACATGTAGCGACACTACGATATCGTTGTAATATCAATGTTGGTGTATGTACATGTAGCGATACTACGATATCGTTGTAACATCAATGTTGGTGTATTTACGTGTAGCGACACTACGATATCGTTGTAACATCAATGTTGGTGTATGTACATGTAGCGACACTACGATATCGTTGTAACGTCAATGTTGGTGTATGTACATGTAGCGACACTACGATATCGTTGTAACGTCAATGTTGGTGTATGTACATGTAGAATTAGTTATCGAAGATTCTGGTACCCCTCCGTATGTAGCTAGTTGTTTTATTAGTTTCTTGTAATTCTTACACAAATTTCTTGAAATTGTAAATTATTATTATTATATCCATTGGTGAGATTTAATAAACAATACATATATTGTGATCCGAGAAATTGGGTTTGTTGTATGTTTTGCCACGCCATCTTCTTATGTGTGATCGTTATTGGATAAACGTGCCTTCTAGCAATGGTGGCCAGTCTAGCACCTGGTGTACTATGGGACACAATGGTGGCCAGTTCAGCACATGGTATACTATGGGACGCCATGGTGGCCAGTCTAGCACATCGTATACTATGGGACACAATGGTGGCCAGTCTAGCACCTGGTATACTATGGGACGCCATGGTGGCCAGTCCAGCACCTGGTATACTATGGGACACAATGGTGGCCAGTCTAGCACGTGGTATACTATGGGACACAATGGTGGCCAGTCTAGCACCTGGTGTACTATGGGACACAATGGAGGCCAGTCTATCACCTGGTATACTATGGGACGCCATGGTGGCCAGTCTAACACCTGGTATACTATGGGACACCATGGTGGCCAGTCCAGCACCTGGTATACTATGGGACACCATGGTGGTCAGTCCAGCACCTGGTATACTATGGGACACCATGGTGGCCTGTCCAGCACCTGGTATACTATGGGACACCATGGTGGCCTGTCCAGCACCTGGTATACTATGGGACACCATGGTGGCCTGTCCAGCACCTGGTATACTATGGGACACCATTGCAGCACATGGTACACCATGGTAGCCAGTGTAGCACCTGGTATACTATGGGACACCATGGTGGCCAGTCCAGCACCTGGTATACTATGGGACACCATGGTGGCCTGTCTATCACCTTGTGTACTATGGGACGCCATGGTGGCCAGTCTATCACCTGGTATACTATGGGACGCCATGGTGGCCAGTCTATCACCTGGTATACTATGGGACACAATGATGGCCAGTCTAGCACCTGGTGTACTATGGGACACCATGGTGTCCAGTCTATCACCTGGTATACTATGGGACGCCATGGTGGCCAGTCCAGCACCTGGTATACTATGTTACGCCATGGTGGCCAGTCCAGCACATGGTATAGTATGGGACACCATGGTTGCCAATCCAGCACCTGGTATACTATGGGACACAATGGAGGCCAGTCTAACACCTGGTATACTATGGGACACCATGGTGGCCAGTCCAGCACCTGGTATACTATGGGACACCATGGTGGCCAGTCCAGCACCTGGTATACTATGGGACACCATGGTGGCCTGTCCAGCACCTGGTATACTATGGGACACCATGGTGGCCTGTCCAGCACCTGGTATACTATGGGACACCATGTTGGCCAGTCCATCACCTGGTATACTATGGGACACCATGGTGGCCTGTCTAACACCTGGTATACTATGGGACACCATGGTGGCCAGTCCAGCACCTGGTATACTATGGGACAACATGGTGGCCTGTCTATCACCTGGTATACTATGGGACGCCATGGCGGCCATTCTATCACCTGGTATACTATGGGACGCCATGGTGGCCAGTCTATCAACTGGTATACTATGGGACACAATGGTGGCCAGTCTAGCACCTGGTGTACTATGGAAATCCATGGTGGCCAGTCTATCACCTGGTATACTATGGGACGCCATGGTGGCCAGTCCAGCACCTGGTATACTATCTTACGCCATGGTGGCCAGTCCAGCACCTGGTATACTATGGGACACCATGGTGGCCAGTCCAGCACCTGGTATACTATGGGACACCATGGTGGTCAGTCCAGCACCTGGTATACTATGGGACACCATGGTGGCCTGTCCAGCACCTGGTATACTATGGGACACCATGGTGGCCAGTCCAGCACCTGGTATACTATGGGACACCATGGTGGCCACCACTGGCCTGGTATACTATGGGACACCATGGTGGCCTCTCTAACACCTGGTATACTATGGGACACCATTGTGGCCAGTCCAGCACCTGGTATACTATGGGACACAATGGAGGCCAGTCTAACACCTGGTATACTATGGGACACCATGGTGGCCAGTCCAGCACCTGGTATTCTATGGGACACCATGGTGGCCAGTCCAGCACCTGGTATACTATGGGACACCATGGTGGCCTGTCCAGCACCTGGTATACTATGGGACACCATGGTGGCCTGTCCAGCACCTGGTATACTATGGGACACCATGGTGGCCATTCCAGCACCTGGTATACTATGGGACACCATGGTGGCCAGTCCAGCACCTGGTATACTATGGGACACCATTGTGGCCTGTCCAGCACCTGGTATACTATGGGACACCATGGTGGCCAGTCCAGCACCTGAAATACTATGGGACACCATGGTGGCCAGTCTAGCACCTGTATACTATGGGACACCATGGTGGCCAGACCAGCACCTGGTATACTATGGGACACCATGGTGGTCAGTCCAGCACCTGGTATACTATGGGACACCATGGTGGCCTGTCCAGCACCTGGTATACTATGGGACACCATGGTGGCCAGTGCAGCACATGGTATACTATGGGACACCATGGTGGCCTGTCTAACACCTGGTATACTATGGGACACCATGGTGGCCAGTCCAGCACCTGGTATACTATGGGACACCATGGTGGCCAGTCAAGCACCTGGTATACTATGGGACACAATGGTGGCCAGTCCAGCACCTGGTATACTATGGGACACCATGGTGGCCAGTCCAGCACCTGGTATACTATGGGACACCATGGTGGCCTGTCTATCACCTGGTATACTATGGGACGCCATGGTGGCCAGTCTATCACCTGGTATACTATGGGACGCCATGGTGGCCAGTCTATCACCTGGTATACTATGGGACACAATGGTGGCCAGTCTAGCACCTGGTGTACTATAGGACACCATGGTGTCCAGTCTATCACCTGGTATACTATGGGACGCCATGGTGGCCAGTCCAGCACCTGGTATACTATGTTACGCCATGGTGGCCAGTCCAGCACCAGGTATACTATGGGACACCATGGTGGCCAGTATAACACCTGGTATACTAATGGACAACATGGTGGCAAGTCTAGCACCTGGTATACTATGGGACACAATGGTGGCGAGTATAACACCTGGTATACTATGGGACACCATGGTGGCCAGTCTAGCACCTGGTATACTATGGGACGCCATGGTGGCCAGTCTAGCACCTGGTATACTATGGGACACCATGGTGGCCAGTCTAGCACCTGATATTCTATGAGACGCCATGGTGGCCAGTATAGCCCCTGGTATACTATGGGACACCATGGTGGCCATTCTAACACCTGGTATACTATGGGACACCATGGTGGCCAGTCTAGCACCTGGTATACTATGAGACGCCATGGTGGCCAGTTTAGCACCTGGTATACTATGGGACACCATGGTGGCCAGTCCAGCACCTGGTATACTATGGGACACCATGGTGGCATGTCCAGCACCTGGTATACTATGGAACGCCATTGTGGCCTGTCCAGCACCTGGTATACTATGGGACGCCATGGTGGCCTGTCCAGCACCTGGTATACTATGGGACGCTATGGTGGCCTGTCCAGCACCTGGTATACTATGGGACGCCATGTTGGCCAGTCCAGCACCTGGTATACTATGGGACACAATGGTAGCCAGTGTAGCACCTGGTATACTATGGGACACAATGGTGGCCAGTCGCCAGGTTGGCCAGTCCAGCACCTGGTATACTATGGGACGCTATGGTGGCCAGTCCAGCACCTGGTATACTATGGGACGCCATGGTGGCCAGTCTAGCACCTGGTATACTATGAGACGCCATGGTGGCAAGTCTAGCACCTGGTATACTATGGGACACCATGGTGGCCAGTCCAGCACCTGGTATACTATGGGACACCATGGTGGCCTGTCCAGCACCTGGTATACTATGGGACACCATGGTGGCCAGTCCAGCACCTGGTATACTATGGGACGCCATGGTGGCCTGTCCAGCACCTGATATACTATGGGACGCCATGGTGGCCTGTCCAGCAACTAGTATACTATGGGACGCCATTGTGGCCTGTCCAGCACCTGGTATACTATGGGACGCCATGGTGGCCAGTCCAGCTCCAGGTCTACTATGGGACGCCATGGTGGCCATTCCAGCACCTGGTATACTATGGGACACAATGGTAGCCAGTGTAGCACCTGGTATACTATGGGACACAATGGTGGCCAGTCGCCAGGGTGGCCAGTCCAGCACCTGGTATACTATGGGACGCCATGGTGGCCAGTCTAGCACCATGTATACTATGGGACGCCATGGTGGCCAGTCTAGTACCTGGTATACTATGGGACACCATGGTGGCCAGTATAGCACCTGGTATACTATGGGACGCCATGGTGGCCAGTCTAGCACCAGGTATACTATGGGACGCTATGGTGGCCAGTCTAGCACCTGGTATACTATGGGACGCCATGGTGGCCAGTCCAGCTCCAGGTATACTATGGGACGCCATGGTGGTCAGTCCAGTACCTGGTATACTATGGGACGCCATGGTGGCCAGTCCAGCACCTGGTATACTATGGGACGCCATTGTGGCCAGTCTAGCACCAGCTATACTATGGGACGCCATGGTGGCCAGTCTAGCACCAGGTATACTATGGGACGCCATGGTGGCCAGTCTAGCACCTGGTATACTATGGGACGCCATGGTGGCCAGTCTAGCACCTGGTATACTATGGGACGCCATGGTGGCCAGTCTAGCACCGGGTATACTATGGGAACCATGGTGGCCAGTCTAGTACCTGGTACCTGGTATACTATGGGACGCCATGGTGGACTGTCCAGTACCTGGTATACTATGGGACGCCATGGTGGCCAGTCCAGCACCTGGTATACTATGGGACACAATGGTGGCCAGTCTAGTACCTGGTATACTATGGGACGTCATGGTGGCGAGTCTATCACCTGGTATACTATGGGACGCCATGGTGGCTAGTCCAACACCTGGTATACTATGGGACACAATGGTGGCCAGTGTAGCACCTGGTATACTATGGGACGCCATGGTAGCCAGTGTAGCACCTGGTATACTATGGGACGCCATGGTGGCCAGTCCAGCACCTGGTATACTATGGGACACCATGGTGGCCTGTCCAGCACCTGGTATACTATGGGACACAATGGTGGCCAGTCCAGCACCTGGTATACTATGGGACACAATGGTGGCCAGTGTAGCACCTGGTATACTATGGGACGCCATGGTGGCCAGTCTAACACCTGTTATACTATGGGACACAATGGAGGCCAGTCCTGTACCTGTTGTACTATGGGACACAATGGTGGCCAGTCCAGCACCTGGTATACTATGGGACACAATGGTGACCAGTGTAGCACCTGGTGTACTATGGGACACAATTGATGCCAGTCAAGCATCTGGTGTACTATGGGACACAATGGTGGCCAGTCCAGCACCTGGTATACTATGGGACACAATGGTGGCCAGTCCAGCACCTGGTATACTATGGGACACAATGGAGGCCGGTCCAGCACCTGGTGTACTATGGGACACAATGGTGGCCAGTCCAGCACCTGGTATACTATGGGACACAATGGTGGCCAGTGTAGCACCTAGTGTACTATGGGACGCCATGTTGGCCAGTCGCCAGGGTGGCCATCCAACACCTGGTATACTATTGGACGCTATGGTGGCCAGTCCAGCACCTGGTATTCTATGGGACGCCATGGTGGCCAGTCTAGCACCTGGGTATACTATGAGACGCCATGGTGGCCAGTCCTAGCCCCTGGTATACTATGGGGACACCATGGTGGCCAGTCCAGCACCTGGTATACTATGGGATGCCATGGTGGCCAGTCTAGCACCTGGTATACTATGAGACGCCATGTGGCCAGTCTAGCCCCTGGTATACTAATGGGACACCATGGTGGCCAGTCTAACACCTGGTATACTATGGGACACCATGGTGGCCAGTCTAGCACCTGGTATACTATGGGACACCATGGTGGCCAGTCCAGCACCTGGTATACTATGAGACGCCATGGTGGCCAGTCTATCACCTGGTATACTATGGGACACCATGGTGGCCAGTCCAGCACCAGGTATACTATGGGACGCCATGGTGGCCATTCCAGCACCAGGTATACTATGGGACACAATGGTAGCCAGTGTAGCACCTGATATACTATGGGACACAATGGTGGCCAGTCGCCAGGGTGGCCAGTCTAGCACCAGGTATACTATGGGACGCCATGGTGGCCAGTCTAGCACCTGGTATACTATGGGACGCCATGGTGGCCAGTATAACACCTGGTATACTATGGGACGCCATGGTGGCCAGTCTAGCACCAGGTATACAATGGGACGCCATGGTGGCCAGTATAACACCTGGTATACTATGGGACGCCATGGTGGCCAGTCTAGCACCTGGTATACTATGGGACGCCATAGTGGCCAGTCCAGCTCCGGGTATACTATGGGACGCCATGGTGGCCAGTCCAGTACCTGGTATACTATGGGACGCCATGGTGGCCAGTCCAGCACCTGGTATACTATGGGACACAATGGTAGCCAGTGTAGCACCTGGTATACTATGGGACACAATGGTGACCAGTCGCGAGGGTGGCCAGTCCAGCACCTGGTATACTATGGGACGCCATTGTGGCCAGTCTAGCACCAGGTAAACTATGGGACGCCATAGTGGCCAGTCAGGCACCTAGTATACTATGGGACGCCATGGTGGCCAGTCTAGCACCAGGTATACTATTGGACGCCATGGTGGCCAGTCTAGCACCTGGTATACTATTGGACGCCATGGTAGCCAGTCCAGCTCCTGGTATACTATGGGACGCCATAGTGGCCAGTCCAGCTCCTGGTATACTATGGGACGCCATGGTGGTCAGTCCAGTACCTGGTATACTATGGGACGCCATGGTGGCCAGTCCAGCACCTGGTATACTATGGGACACAATGGTAGCCAGTGTAGCACCTGGTATACTATGGGACACAATGGTGGCCAGTCGCGAGGGTGGCCAGTCCAGCACCTGGTATACTATGGGACGCCATTGTGGCCAGTCTAGCACCAGCTATACTATGGGACGCCATGGTGGCCAGTCAGGCACCTAGTATACTATGGGACGCCATGGTGGCCAGTCTAGCACCAGGTATACTATGGGACGCCATGGTGGCCAGTCTAGCACCTGGTATACTATGGGACGTCATGGTGGCCAGTCCAGCTCCTGGTATACTATGGGACGCCATGGTGGCCAGTCTAGCACCGGGTATACTATGGGACACCATGGTGGCCAGTCTAGTACCTGGTACCTGGTATACTATGGGATGCCATGATGGTGGACTGTCTAGTACCTGGTAAACTATGGAACACAATGGTGGCCAGTCTAGTACCTGGTATACTATGGGACGCCATGGTGGCCAGTCCAGCACCTGGTATGGGACACAATGGTGGCCAGTGTAGCACCTGGTGTACTATGGGACGCCATGTTGGCCAGTCGCCAGGGTGGCCAGTCCAGCACCTGGTATACTATGGGACGCTATGGTGGCCAGTCCAGCACCTGGTATACTATGGGACGCCATGGTGGCCAGTCTAGCACCTGGTATACTATGAGACGCCATGGTGGCCAGTCTAGCCCCTGGTATACTATGGGACACCATGGTGGCCAGTCCAGCACCTGGTATACTATGGGACGCCATGGTGGCCAGTCTAGCCCCTGGTATACTATGGGACACCATGGTGGCCAGTCTAACACCTGGTATACTATGGGACACCATGGTGGCCAGTCTAGCACCTGGTATACTATGGGACACCATGGTGGCCAGTCCAGCACCTGGTATACTATGGGACGCCATGGTGGCCAGTCCAGCACCTGGTATAATATGGGACACAATGGTGGCCATTGTAGCACATGGTGTACTATGGGACGCCATGTTGGCCAGTCGCCAGGGTGGCCAGTCCAGCACCTGGTATACTATGGGACGCTATGGTGGCCAGTCCAGCACCTGGTATACTATGGGACACCATGGTGGCCAGTCTAGCACCTGGTATACTATGGGACACCATGGTGGCCAGTCCAGCACCTGGTATACTATGGGACGCCATGGTGGCCAGTCCAGCACCTGGTATAATATGGGACACAATGGTGGCCAGTGTAGCACCTGGTGTACTATGGGACGCCATGTTGGCCAGTCGCCAGGGTGGCCAGTCCAGGACCTGGTATACTATGGGACGCTATGGTGGCCAGTCCAGCACCTGGTATACTATGGGACGCGATGGTGGCCAGTCTAGCACCTGGTATACTATGAGACGCCATGGTGGCCAGTCTAGCCCCTGGTATACTATGGGACACCATGGTGGCCAGTCCAGCACCTGGTATACTATGGGACGCCATGGTGGCCAGTCTAGCACCTGGTATACTATGAGACGCCATGGTGGCCAGTCTAGCCCCTGGTATACTATGGGACACCATGGTGGCCAGTCTAACACCTGGTATACTATGGGACACCATGGTGGCCAGTCTAGCACCTGGTATACTATGGGACACCATGGTGGCCAGTCCAGCACCTGGTATACTATGGGACGCCATGGTGGCCATTCCAACAACTGGTATACTATGGGACTCCATGGTGTCCTGTCTAGCACCTGGTATACTATGAGACGCCATGGTGGCCAGTCTAGCACCTGGTATACTATGGGACACCATGGTGGCCAGTCCAGCACCTGGTATACTATGGGACGCCATGGTGGCCTGTCCAGCACCTGGTATACTATGGGACGCCATGGTGGCCTGTCCAGCACCTGGTATACTATGGGACGCCATGGTGGCCAGTCCAGCACCAGGTATACTATGGGACGCCATGGTGGCCATTCCAGCACCAGGTATACTATGGGACACAATGGTAGCCAGTGTAGCACCTGGTATACTATGGGACACAATGGTGGCCAGTCGCCAGGGTGGCCAGTCTAGCACCAGGTATACTATGGGACGCCATGGTGGCCAGTCTAGCACCTGGTATACTATGGGACGCCATGGTGGCCAGTATAGCACCTGGTATACTATGGGACGCCATGGTGGCCAGTCTAGCACCAGGTATACTATGGGACGCCATGGTGGCCAGTCTAGCACCTGGTATACTATAGGACGCCATTGTGGCCAGTCCAGCTCCTGGTATTCTATGGGACGCCATGGTGGCCAGTCCAGTACCTGGTATACTATGGGACGCCATGGTGGCCAGTCCAGCACCTGGTATACTATGGGACACAATGGTAGCCAGTGTAGCACCTGGTATACTATGGGACACAATGGTGGCCAGTCGCGAGGGTGGCCAGTCCAGCACCTGGTATACTATGGGACGCCATTGTGGCCAGTCTAGCACCAGGTAAACTATGGGGACGCCATGGTGGCCAGTCAGGCACACCTAGTATACTATGGGACGCCATGGTGGCCAGTCTAGCACCAGGTATACTATGGGACGCCATGGTGGCCAGTCTAGCACCTGGTATACTATGGGACGCCATGGTGGCCAGTCCAGCTCCTGGTATACTATGGGACGCCATGGTGGCCAGTCTAGCACCTGGTATACTATGGGACGCCATGGTGGCCAGTCTAGCACCGGGTATACTATGGGACACCATGGTGGCTAGTCTAGTACCTGGTACCTGGTATACTATGGGACGCCATGGTGGCCTGTCTAGTACCTGTTATACTATGGGACACCATGGTGGCCAGTCTAATACCTGGTATACTATGGGACGCCATGGTGGCCAGTCCAGCACCTGGTATACTATGGGACACAATGGTTGCCAGTCTAGTACCTGGTATACTATGGGACGCCATGGTGGCCAGTCTATCACCTGGTATACTATGGGACGCCATGGTGGCCAGTCCAGCACCTGGTATACTATGGGACACAATGGTGGCCAGTGTAGTACCTGGTATACTATGGGACGCCATGGTGGCCAGTGTAGCACCTGGTATACTATGGGACGTCATGGTGGCCAGTCCAGCACCTGGTATACTATGGGACACCATGGTGGCCTGTCCAGCACCTGGTATACTATGGGACACAATGGTGGCTAGTCCAGCACCTGGTATACTATGGGACACAATGGTGGCCAGTGTAGCACCTGGTATACTATGGGACGCCATGGTGGCCAGTCTAACACCTGTTATACTATGGGACACAATGGAGGCCAGTCCAGTACCTGGTGTACTATGTGACACAATGGTGGCCAGTCCAGCACCTGGTATACTATGGGACACAATGGTGGCCAGTGTAGCACCTGGTGTGCTATGGGACACAATGGAGGCCAGTCCAACACCTGGTGTACTATGGGACACAATGGTGGCCAGTCCAGCACCTGGTATACTATGGGACACAATGGTGGCCAGTGTAGCACCTGGTATACTATGGGACACAATGGAGGCCAGTCCAGCACCTGGTGTACTATGGGACACAATCGTGGCCAGTCCAGCACCTGGTATACTATGGGACACAATGGTGGCCAGTGTAGCACCTGGTGTACTATGGGACGCCATGGTGGCCAGTCGCCAGGGTGGCCAGTCCAGCACCTGATGTACTATGTACGCCATGTTGGCCAGTCCATCTTCTTATGTGTGATTGTTATTGGATAAAAGCGCCTTGTGGAAATGGTGTTCAGTCTAGCACCTGGTACTCTATGGGACCCGTTTTGCTATTTATTCAGTATTCGTGGTTATCTAAGTATTTATTTGTGGAGATCCGCAATTCCAGGGGCGTCGTTTTGTTATCTATTCAGTATTTGTGGATATCCATAACTCCAGAGGCGCCGTTTTGCTATTTATTCAGTATTTGTGGACATCCATAAATCGAGTTTTGAATATCCATAAATTCGACTTTTGGATATCCATAATTACATTTTTGGATATCTAGGAAGCAATCAATTGTATTTATGGATATCCAAAATTCGAATTATGCATACATGTATCCATCCATACATCACATTATAGATATCCCAAACTCATTTGGAATTATGGATATCCAATAATCAAATTATTGATCGAAACATCGAATTATGGATATCCATACCTTGAATACTGAATAAATAGCAAAACGGCGCCCTATGGCAGACAGTGCTCCAGATAAGCTTTGCGTCTGATTTCATATTAAATGCGTATTTTATTTTTCTAATGCCGGATTATTGATTTTCTTCATTATTTAATAGGGAACAAATGATCAAAACATAGAAAAAATTAACCATTCACTTATTTGAGTGCATTATTACTTATTCACTTATTTATACTGTAATACAGTTGAACATTTATTTAGTTGAGCTGAAAAAAGCAAACATGCTTTTTGTGCAGCTCAACTAAGTACATGTTCAATCAACTTTATTACAGTATTTCCACTACTCAGTTTGAAATCAATGCGTATTTTCACATTGCTGTGAGTATTTTGTACTCCCACTATTGATAATCAATGCGTATTCAGCTAAAATAAGTGCGTAAAATACGCTAATACACACCTTATCTGGAGTGCTGGTATATATAAATAAAATTGCTAACCAGCTACGATAACTCTCCATGAAACGGAACACCGCAGGGGACATGTACAAATTATTTATATATATAATATATTGTTATGTATTCGTTCCCACGAAATAACAATCCGTTCTCTCAATTTAACAATTCGTTCCCTCGTTCTAACAATTCGTTCCAACGAAATAACAATTCGTTCCCACGAAATGACAATTCGTTCCCTCAATTTAACAATTCGTTCCCTCGAATTAACAATTCGTTCCCACGATATAACAATTCGATCCCACAAATTAACAATTCGTTCCCGTGGAAACGAATTGTTATTTCGTGGGAACGAATTAATAAAAAAAAGAATTGTGCGTCCCCTGCGGGCTCCGTACCATGATACTTGAAACCTGCCCAAAGTTTACGGCTATGTAAACAATGCAAAACATTTGTGTTCGATACAATTACATTTTCTGGATCTGACTGGAGAAATGTGGCTTAACGGTATGGGGTCTGTACTGGTTCCGAGTACTTTACTGTAATTACATTCCATTACACTGCATTACATCAGCGCTATGGCGGAGTAGTCTTTCCAAATGTGTATTTGAAGCGTTCTTTGTTTACTTTCGACTTCGTGGAGAGTGACCTAAGAATTGTGTTAATACATTCACCCATTTTATTTGGTAAGTTTATGGTAATATTGTGTGTCATACTGTGTCATTCGTTCCCATGGTAAATTTTCTCTCAATAACAATATGGCGAACGTCAACGCCCTGTAGGTTTTTTTCTATATGTTAGTGTAAATGTCATTACGCCTATAAACATGATACAGCGAAATAGTGCAACGTGTTGCCTATAAACATGATACAGAGATATAGTGAAACATGTTGCCTATAAACATGATACATCGATATAGTGCAACATGATACAGCGATATAGTGCAACATGTTGCCTATAAACATGATACAGTGATATAGTGCAACATGTTGCCTATAAACATGATACAGTGATATAGTGCAACTTGTTGCCTATAAACATGATACAGTGATATAGAGCAACATGATACAGCGATATAGTGCAACATGTTTCCTATAAACATGATACAGTGATATAGTGCAACATGTTGCCTATAAACATGATACAGCGATATAGTGCAACTTGTTGCCTATATACATGATACAGTGATATAGTCCAACATGTTGCCTATGAACATGATTCAGCGATATAGTGCAACTTGTTGCCTATAAACATGATACAGCGATATAGTGCAACGTGTTGCCTACAGTGATATAGTGCAACTTGTTGCCTATACACATGATACAGCGATATAGTGCAAGGTGTTGCCTATACACATGATACAGCGATATAGTGCAAGGTGTTGCCTATACACATGATACAGCGGCAAACGTGCAGCTAGGGGTGTACCAGTGTAGATCCACATCACAGCCTGTGCATCTGTAGCAGTGACTGGAGAAACGTGGCTTATGGGTTCTGCGACCAGTGTAGATTCAGATCAGCCTGTTCATCTGTGGTTGTTACTGGAGAAACGTGGCTTATGGGTTCTGCGACCAGTGTAGATCCAGATCAGTCTGTGCATCTGCACAGTCTGATCAGGATCTGCACTGTTCGCCATTGTATCAATAAAGCAACCGCGTTACTCCAAGCACTGTATATTTTTTATAACTATGCTATTTAATCAGGAGTTACACTATTCGCAATTGCTATAAGCCCCGTTTATCCAGTCACAGTGACATTGTATCAACTGCGTAACCCGTTTTGGGGTCCTACAGATATCGCATAGCGTCTACACATCCCAATCAGTCCAAGGCTGGCTTATTGTAGTTGTACTCTTCTTGTGGCCCCATGTGAAGTCTATTGAAAATTAATAATAATTTTTTTGTATAGTAAAACAAAAGCAGCTTAGATAAATAAACCACACGAATGAGATCAGTAAGTCTTTATGCATATATTGATACAAATAAAACTGCACACACACACACCTGTAATATCCAGATAACAGACCAATTTTGATGCAGCACGTGTATATTTATGTCTCTACACAGGTGTGTAGAAGCCAAATTCTACATGTAAAACACCAACATGTACTCATTATTTTCTAATTACAGCATATGGTGTGATTTCTTTGCTCGCAGTATCTGTATAAAGACGTATTGAACACATATAAGTATATGGTTTATTTGTGTAAGTAGCTATCAGTTTATGAGTAGGTTTTTTTTATTAGCTTTCCATTGACTTTACATGGGGCCACAAGAAGGGTACAACAACCTTAAATATTGTACCTTTGGATATTTAACACTGGGAACGGACGGAGCCGGATGGACTGTAGGAGGAGTGAGAAAAAACGAAACCCTTTGGAAATTGAGGAATTAGGTCATAGAAAGACACACTTGGCTTCAATCATGATTGATTCATAAGAGTGATGTGGTATATGAATATAAGATATGTGAATATTGTCTCGTTATTGTATATTATATGGTACATTGAGTTGCCGTCTCTGCTGCCATGTTTGTATGTAGAAGCCATCGTACAGTTTCACCTCTTCGACCTTTTGACACATACAACTCTCAAAAAGTTCAACAACAGTAGCCTATTTCCCCAATATTACAAAGTATACTTTTCTAGCAAAGTATACTTTGAGGGAGATATTTTCAATTTTAGGATAAATTTATTACTTTTTATTATACTGAATTTATTACATTATCACAGCCATTTTGGCTGTGATAATGTAATAAATTCAGTATAATAATTCTGCATACTTTTAATCATCAAATATATACAGTCGTTAGTTCTGTATGAAATAATGCATTTCCGGAAATATAAATTATTACTGCCTCAAAGTATACTTTGCTGGAAATGTATACTTTGCGATGTCGGTGAAATCGGCTATTGGTCTAAACCGGACACCAATGGCGACCCCATTGTGTTTAATTTAGATTGGTTTCACTGTAATTTCTTTCATTGTCGTGTCACATGATTGCAAATTACAAACATTGTTCATGGAGTGATTAATTACAGTGCAACCTCTCTAGACCGGACACCCGGGGAGGTCCCCAGGCCGGTTTAGAGAGGTTCCACTGTATATCTATATATTTGTAATTTTCTATCTCCAATGGTATGACACACAACCAGTGGCGTAGCCAGGCATACGCACGTACGCACGTGGGGGTGGTGGGGGGGTTGCTATAGAGTCTGGAACAGAACGCATTTTGTATCAAACGTACATGTCGATTACAAACAAATGATGCCGTAAATAATGCAGGAAAACGCGTTAGATAGGATCTCCGTTTCAAAAATAATCCGGGGGGCATGCCCCCGGACCCCCCTAGCACTCTCCCTCACTTCGCTAGGTCGACGAGTGAGCCATGCTCACCCAATGTTCTACCATTTGATATGTGTGCGTATCAGAAATTTGTCCCTGGCTACGCCCCTGACAACTGTTAAATTCACATATGCAACTTGATTGTTTTCGTGAGAAAATTAATAATGTGAACAAATAACACAAACACATGCGTAATTTTTAAGGGTAGGACATACTGGCATTGAAAATATATCGATATCATTGTCGAGATTTCCACGGTAGCCATAAAAGGCGGGCATGACTCCAATATTTGAACAATAGACACACTGTAATGTTCTGTCAACAGCCCACTTAAATCATAGTTGGTGATTAAAATGTAAATGCTTGGATTTAACGACGGCACTGGCTCGATGACCTTGCATGTCGTCTCCCAAGAAGGGGCGAACGAAGGAGGTGGACCCAAGAAGTACAGAAACCGGCTTTAAAATATAAACGAGATCCAGTTTATATATGCGGTTAATTGTGGCGGGAGAAATGGGGCCGATGAGGTTTGCGACCAGTGTAACTTCTGATCTTCTAGCACAGTCAAGCAGTCTGATATGGACATATTGTGTTTGTCAGAAGCAGGATAGGTGATTTACCGACTGAATGGCAAACAGTGTAGCGTCCAGTCAGACTATGCGAATGCGCAGTCGGATCTGGGGTTACACTGGTTGTATAACCAACTGTCACCATTTCTCCGGTGAAACAGGCCAATGTTAATGAGGGATCGTAGCTAGTTATTTCCCTTTGTAAATCTATTTATAGAGATCCGGTCCTATGGTCTATTTTAGCGTTTGTTTGTTACTGAATAACGTAACAAATAAGACTGCGAACAGGGTAGATGCAGACCAGACTGCACATTATGTGCAGTCTGATCTGAGTCTACACTGTTTTCAATAACATTAATAAGTGTAAAAATATGAATATGGCAATCAATGTAGTCCCGTATCAGACTGTGTAGATATGTAGGATAACCTGGCTCAACACTACTCGAAAACAATATAATGGCTCTTTTACACAACAAATCGTTCGACACTCGTTCTTTTTACAAGCAATAAAGCCCTAAATCACATAATTTGGACCGGATTTCTATAAATAGATTCAACGGGAGATAACTAGCTACGATCCCTCCTTGGCATATGGTAGATATATATTCTGTATATAGACGATCTTACATTAGTGATAATTTGACATGATTATTAAACGAGGTCCTGATTTCATAAGAAACGAGGCTATGCCGAGTTTATTATGATATCAGTCATCAATTTTAATAAATATCATGTTAGATCAACACAACTGTTAGAATATATTTATTGTATAAGCACATCGTCATACTCTGAAGCTGTACATAATATGATATGTTTTCTGTTGGGGGCTCATTTATTACACTAGTGTATTATGCTTTTATTACACCGTGTTATTACACTGTGTTATTACACTATGTTATTACACTGTGAAAGCCCATTTTATGGAATAAATGTATTCATAAACTGTGTACAATCGTATGTATATTTGCAAATGTCAGCAGTAAAATGAATTAATATGAAGGTTATATTGTTTTTTTCTTATGAAATTTGTAGATCTGATCGTTTGAGAGTTTTCTTCCATCAATACAGGTGAACTACGAGATTCGACCTTAGACCCGAAATTACCTTACAATGTACAGTAAAACCCCTCTAAACCGGACAGAAAGTCCACATGCGTTTGTTCAATGTTGGTAACTTTAACCGTACTGTACGTATATTGGTAATGCCTGTTCATGATCGCAATGCATACACATACATGTATGTATTACAGCACTCATATACCTGAATTACAGTGGAACCTTTAAACCGAACATCCTGGGGCAGCTGTTGAGAGAAGAGTAAATAAGTAAAGAAAAGTATGTGATAGTAAACCAGTGCAGTAAGACCGCACGTGACATTATTGTTGTTTGTTTTCTGATAGTTGAGTTCGGCGGTACCTCTTCATAACGAAACAAATAAAAGTACTGAAAGAATTGAAACTGTATCGCCAGACTGCCCCACACTGATGATGTCCCCATTGGTAGCCTTTATAATAATCTTGATCTGGTTTAGCGACACACCAGGTCACTTAGCCCATACCATATTAAAGGTACATGCCCACTCAGTGGGCATGTACCTTTAATATGGTATGGGCTATTTCAGCCCAAAAAGTGTCAGGCCAATGACCGTTGGCCCGTTTGTTTTCAAATGTACTAATGTCTGCGATACAGTCAAAATGTGTGCATTAAATGAAGGAGGCGATGGGCCGGTTAATTTAACCTAGCTAGTCCATTCTCCTATCGCACGATGCCGGTATGTCAGACCGTGAAAAGGGCTGACTGTGAGTGCATGTGATATATGGAGATTTACATTTCATTACACTGCATTACATAAGTGTTATGACGTAGTAGTCTTTGGAAATGTGCGTTTGAAGCGTTCTTTGTTTATTTTCTACTTCGTGGAGAGTGACCTAAGAATGTTGCTATTACACACTTTATTAGGTAAGTTTATTGTAATATGTTTGTGTCATATTGTAGAATTGTCCCTCAATAACAACCCGGCCTTAAATGTCCTTAGCTGTTGATAGGCCGTTAAACGCCAACAAACAAACAAAACTCTCAATAACACATATAACGTAGTATGAACGTCAAATCATTGCCGTTTTTTTATATATTTTAGTGAGCAAAATGTAAATGCTATTACGCAATATTTTACCGTTGACTGTGGTGTAGCGATATAGTATGGAGCCCCACAGGAGACATGGATTTTTTGTATTAATTCGTTCCCACGAAATAACAATTCGTTCCCTCAATTTAACAATTCAATTCGTTCCCTCAATTTAACAATTCGTTCCCTCGAATTAACAATTCGTTCCCACGATATAACAATTCGTTCCCACGGGAACGAATTATTATTTCGTGGGAACGAATTGCTAAATTGAAGGAACGAATTGTTAATTAGTGTGAACGAAATGTTACATTGAGGGAATTAATTGTTATTTCGTGGGAACGAATTAATAAAAACAAAGAATTCTACGTCCCCTGTGGGGCTCCGTAATATAGTGCAAACTGTTGCCTATACAGAGGAAAACGTGCAGCTATTGTAGGAGGTGATCTATATGCTGACGGCCTCAATATAAAGACCCATTGTGTCGTTCGTAATAGATCTTCTCCTTGTGACACAATGCGACAAAATGGATGTCTTGAGTTTACGACCAGTGTACGCCAGATCAGCCTGCGCGACTGGCAATCTGACCAGGACATACACTGTCCGCGATATGGCGACGGTGCCAGAAATGGCGCGTCTAACATATATTAATTTACATCTGGGTACATCGCAGTAATACATTTTTTGTAATAGTCGGTCATGGTTGAGCTACCGACTGAGAAAAGAACTATCATGACGGTATTTGATACAAAAGCAGATCCAGATTGTCACACAGTTATAAATACATTACATACACCTAAAACCACCAATAAGTGAGAAAAATTAAATAAGTTAAACAAATTCTTTACTCCCTTCTACCACACATACCGGTTACATTCAAAGGTACATGCCCACTCAGTGTGCACAAACTGTTCTTTATAGGAATTAAATAAGTGCATAATTGTGTCACTATTCCGCCAGTTCTAAAAATTACGATTGCCCGCTATGCAGATATAATCATTTAGTGATATTTATTTTACTGATAATGACGCGCGGTGGTATCAGGCTATTTTCATATGCAACTGAGGCATGGTATATTTTAATTATTTATACTAAATAAATGCGTCACCTGAAAACATATTTTCGACAGATTATAAAGTATATTGCACATCAAACAATAAATACAGAGAGAATAAATAGTAATGTCCGTTAACAGTTTAAGGAAACAGGTTATCTCCCCTGATATCTGTGTGGAATTTTACGTCTGATATATACCGTTTATTTAACCAGGTGAGCTGAATATCGTGAAATAATGCATGGGTGAATAGATCCGTACGCGACACAAACGAGCGAGCGTAGCGAATTGAGTTTGGTTAGCGATAGGACCCAATCACGAGGGCATTATTTCAAGATAATCCGCTCACCCGGTTAAATAAACGTTTTCTTACATTTCATACCCGATACTTTATAAAAGCAAAGCAAATCAAGCGTAAAATATGGCCAAGAGGTGTGCGAATTAATTTCTGGAAGCGCGTCGTTGTGAAGGCGACTGTCGCGCGACTCAGTGGGTCTGAGAACAGCATTTGATTGGCCGAAGGAAATACGTCATTGCGACGTTACTAGCGTCATTTATCCATATATGGTAAGCAGGAGAGTGGTGTAAACTACTGTTGCCGAGTGGTGTAACTCACAGCTATATCACTGTAAACTACTGGCTGAAATGTAAGAAAAATGTATAATAATGTCAATCAATACGTGGGGTAATTGTGAACGAATGTTTAGTTTGCCAGAAAATGTCTTCGGTGGTGTCTCTGATATGAAGAACAGTTTGTGCCTACTGAGTGGGCATGTACCTTTAAATTAATATGCCTTCCGGTGATGTGTTACTTTTACCTGTGGATAGGGTGCGTCCTGTACCGTTACAGTGTAACATGGCCGATCGATGATCTCTAACTGTGTTGCCGAAAGCTATACAATGACAATGGCGAACAGTGTAGACTCATATCAGACTGCGCGAATGTGCACTGCGCGAATGTGCAGTGTGATCTGGGACTACGCTGATAGCAAACATTGAAGAGAACATGTTTGTCGCCGCGGGTAATGCATGCTATTCAAACATTTGTCCGCCGGGTGTTAATTTGTAATACAATACCTGAATGGCGAACAGCCTAGACCCTGGTCAGACTGGTCTGGGGCTACAGCGGTAGCAAACACTTGAGGACATATTTTTTCGGGGCGCGGGTAATACATGATATTTAAACGTTTTGTTGCCGCTGAGAGTAATTTTGCAATACAATTTATTTATCAGGGCCCCGCCGAGAATCGGCGGTGCCCTATAGGCCCTGTCCATCCGTCCGTCCGTCCGTGTCCGAACGTCCGTCCGTCCTCAACGTATAATTACGTTATTGGATTTATAAATATTGAATATGTTATTGACATTTTAAAATTGAGGGTTTTACTAAAAATGTAACACTGAATTGAAAATATGCATGTTATGTGTTGTGGGCCGGTGGCCTACTTTACTGAATCAAAGGACTGAACGTCCTGAAATTTTTCGCAGTACATTATGTGTTTGTGGATGACACATAGGTTTATAATTAATCTAGAATGGAAAGCGTTTCGCGCAAAATAAGAGCAGGAATTTCACAGCAGCAATAACAACAGCAACAACAACAAAAACTAGTTCTAAATAAATATTAGGAAAACCCATTCTGAGACCTATTCTGGACCGAAGTCGAATATTGTATTCGTGCACCGAACCATGGAGTTACGAATCGCGAATAATCGAGTATGGCGGTTAATCGTCGCACCCTTAGACTACGGAAACTTGTGCAATAACATAAATTTAACACAAAAATCAAACAAAACATTTATCACACTGAAAAGGCGATCAAGCTAAGTTGTTATAACTATTTTTTATGGCACCCGTGTTTTTAAAAAGTCCAACCCGCAAAATATGTGCTGCGACCGACATATGCTAATTTGCATAAAAGCTGGAAGATCTCAAATTTGGATGTTGGTTGCATAATTCTTCGCTAGCGCGCCAATAATAAAACTATTGTATTGTATTGTAGTGTATACTAGGATGTAATAAATTCCATAATTGTGGAGCAGAGTGCGAGATTGAACCATCGAATATTTTGTCCTAAATTTTGGAACTACAAGGCTCCCAGCAGTGGCTGACCTGAGATCATGAATTGAATAATCGGTACTTGACTTTAACAAGTCTGATACGTATGGGAGCGTCTTGGTGCCAATGCTAAAATATATTGATCTCCTCCTAATTAGGAGATACTAACTCTACTAAGTAGTATCTCTACAAGGTCCTAATTAGGAGATAGTAACTCCTTATTGGGACTTAGTAACTCCTAATTAGGACTTAGCATCTCCTAATTAGAACATACAATCTCCAAATTACAATCTCCTAATTAGGAGTTAGTATCTCCTAATTAGGAGATAACATATTTTATAGCATTGACACAGATAGTAAGACTTAATTAGGAGATAATAATTCCGAATTAGGAAATACTAAAATATCTCCTAATTAGGATATATTATTTTTAATTAGGACTAAAATATCTCCTAATTAGGACGTAGATACAAATAGTTTAGCATTGGCACCAGGACGCTTCCATAGATACGTAACATGGAGTCATCCCATCAGAAATATATTACCTGTAGCCCTACATTAATGATCCCATTCATATCTTTGTATGCCATTATTGCTTAATATAGTCATTATTGAATGGCATATTAGTATATTATTATCTTTCAATAACTGAATGGCCGGCGAACAGCGTAGACCCTGATCAGACTGCGCGAATGCGCAGGCTGATCTGGGGCTACGCTGGTAGCCAAAAAATGTTGGGCACATTTTTCTGGGCTCGGAAAATACTTGATCTTTGAACAATCGTTTTTCTGACAGGAATACTACAATAACTGAATGGCGAACAGCGTTGATCCTGATCGCAGGTTACGTTCAATAAACCCCTGTTGTCATGTGGGACACACATGCGTAGGCCGATCATACCACGTGATGTGGATGGAGACCGACACCCATCGGAAATCTGACCAAGTATTTATTACAATTCCATGGCGGATACATATGCACATTTAGTCTATTTCTTAGATTATAATCGATGAATTGTGAATTGCGCATGAATAGTTATACAATGAAGTGTTTTCCCGCATTTTGACGTTACGTTATGTGACGTCAAATGTGACGTCATGTAAACTTTTTGAAATCCAAATTACGCAGCTGTTTCTATGAACCATATATAATTGAGTGCATGTTTGGAATGTGTTCAATCACATTAACATTCTATATTAGTCGAGACCCTTTCCAAATATTCCAATAACTTTATTTTGACTGTAATACAAATTAAACATTTTGCGTGGTAGCTCGTGGTTTCCAAGACAACAGGCGCGCAATTACGGGTGTTCTCTTCACGGTGTATTATTTGTAAGTCGTTGATTACGGGTTTTCTCTCACAGCGAATCGCGTGCAAATAATTTGCAAGAGTGTAATAAATAGAGGATATTCCATCGTACATTTTGAATAGCGTGAAATAATACATGAGTGTGCGTCGGCTTCCGCGTAAGCAACGAGTGAGCGTAACGAACGAGTTGCTTGCACGGACGCCGACGGACACAAGTGTATTATTTCCGCTATTCAAACATGTACGATGGAATATCCTATTTATTACACGTCCACGGCGGATACATATGCACATTTAGTCTATTTTTTAGATTATAATCAATTAATTGTGATGTGCGTATGAATAGTTATACAATGACGTGTTTTCCCGCGTTTTGACGTTACGTTGTGTGACGTCAAATGTGACGTCATGTAAACTTTTTGAAATCCAAATTACGCAGCTGTTTCTATGAACCAGATATATTTGAGTACATGTTTGGAATGTGTTCAATCACATTAACATTCTAGATTAGTCGAGACCCTTTCCAAATTTTCAAAAACGTTGTTTTGACTGTAATAAAAATTAAACATTTTGCATGGTAGCGCGTGGTTTCCAAGAAAACAGGCGCGTAATTACGGGTGTTCTCTTCACGGTGTATTATATGTAAGGAGTTGATTATGGGTTTTCTCTCACAGCGAATCGCGTGCAAATAATTTGCAAGAGTGTAATAAATCCATATTATCCATACATTTACAGCACAGTTCGGAATCGTAGACCCGCTTGGGGGTGGGCTGAGTTCATTTGGAACTGGAGTCGTGCCGTTTGGTGCTGGAGTACGTTCGTTTGGAACTGGAGTTGTCCCTGGGATTGCTGCAGTTGGGACAGGATTCGGTCCTGGACTTGGAGTTGGAGGATTTGGTCCACTCGGGGCAGGTGGTGTGGGATCATTAGGGGCTGCTACCATAGGAGCCCTTAGTCTTGGGCTGCTCGCTTCATCACGAGGTATCGTAACACAGTGGCACGTCTCTAAACGGTACACGAGTAGCATATTTCACCAACACGGCAAAGTATACTCATCTAGGAAAGTATACTTTGAGGGACAAATTTTCAATTTAAGGATAAATTTATTCATTTTTATTATACTGAATGTATTACATTATCACAGCCATTGAAGTATACTTTGCAATGTTGATGAAATAGGCTACAGGTCACAAAAGAGCCAAACATAAAAATGTACCTGTGACTGAAGAAATTGGGCTCATGTGATTTCGTACCAGTGTATATCCAGATCAGCCTGTGCACCCAGACAGTCTGATCAGGAGCTGCTCCGTTCGCCATTCCGTCAATGAAATACCCGTCATGCTTCTAACAAGTAATATATATTTCCTACATGTGTAGGAGTTATCAGGCTATAGGAGTGTGTTATTTGATCAGGAGCTACACTGATGACAAATCCCATAAGCCCCATTTCTGCACAGCCACATACGAGACTGGTCTATTTCAGGCGGCCAAGGTCATGGACACGGGTTTGGTAGACGTGGTCGCGGATTTGGTGTCACAGGCGGGAGGCGTGGTTTTGGGTTTGGTGGGCGGGGCAGTAGAGGAAGAGGATTGGGCGGTAGAGGAGGTGGGCGTGGTTTCAATTTTGGAGGCGGCGGAAGGCTTGGATTCGGAGGCGGGCGTGGAGGTGGCGGAGGGAGTGGATTCGGAGGCGGGCGTGGTTTAGGCGGCGGCGGTGGCAGAGGAGGCGGGCGTGGGGGTGGCGGAGGGAGTGGATTCGGAGGAGGGCGTGATTTAGGCGGCGGCGGTAGCAGAGGAGGCGGGCTTGGGGGTAGCGGAGGGAGTTTATTCGGAGGCGGGCGTGGTTTAGGCGGCGGCGGTAGCAGAGGTGGCGGGCAGGCGGGCGGCGGTACAAGAGGAGGCGGGCCGTGGGGTAGCGGAGGGAGTGGATTCGGAAGCGGGCGTGGTTTAGGCGGCGGCGGTGGCATAGGAGGCGGGCGTGGGGGTGGCGGAGGTGTAGGAGCTGGAGGTGGAGGAGCTGGAGGTGTGGGATGTGGGTTCTTATTTGGACTCGTTTGGCAGGATGGACGGACGTACAAATGGATAAGCACTGGAAATACAACATTTACCAGCTATTATATATTTTAATAAACAAGAATATGATGTGACTATAATGGCGGCGGCTCAACGATTGAGCCGTGAGCGAAATTCGGCAAATGACAACCAGGTCGCTGTTTTTCTCAAGAATCTCCAGCGATATCTGCAGCACGAATAATATTCGTGCCGCACATATCCCTGGAGACAAGACAATACATGATTTGACAATAAATATACCAAAACATTACCTGGAAATACAACATTTACCAGCTATTATATATTTCAATAAACAAGAATATGATGTGACTATAATGGCGGCGGCTCATCGAGTGAGATGGGTGCGTGCGCAACATGCAAAATACGTTGGTTAGTCACACGTTACGCTACGCTAGTCAGTATATCATACTCCCAGGTATAAATACACTAGTGGACTATACTTAACTACAATTAAAGGTTCAATACTGGCTAAGGTTAACGAACACTAAAAGGGACGAAGGGACAGGGGTTCAACAGTAAACATGTTATAGACGGATACGCTGTATCTGAAATGGATGGGACATACATATAATAACAACACATACATGATATGGAAGTTTATTTATCCCATCACCTAACATCACGCTGCCACACATGGATGCGAAGAGGTTCTGTTTCGCCTCGCCCATGTCGGCATTGTGGGGTAGGGACCAAAGCAGAGTCACTGCTATGTCCACCATACGGTGGCACTCAGGCTACTAATCGAATGGTTAACAAGGGATTACGTGCTCGCAGGTATTATCGTTTAGTAATAATTCAAATTGGAAAATTGAACAGAAAAAACACTACAAATATTATTTGAGAAAATGGATAACAAAATACAGTGGGAATTGAAAGTTTATAATGACTGTGTTGAAGAAGTTTACGAAGAATACGGGGGTTATAGTCCTATATATAAATTCTATAAATTGAAAACACTAGGCGATATCGAATACATGAAATATCAGCGTAATTTATTACGCTCCGATAAAAACGTTGCATTTACAATATTATACCGGCAATTATGCAAACTATACAAGAGGCAAATACAAACATTAAAACGGATAATGCGTATCGGATATAAAACTAAACGATTCGTTCACGAATATACATTTCTACGATATCGCTTATAAAGATATTGACAAATTATAATTGGACAGAAAAAACACTACTAATTAATTTATGTTGTAATCACAACACCAAGCAAACGACAATGTTCCAATTACACGTGTTATGAACATGCAAATTAGGTGTCCCACCTTACACACATATTAAGTGTCCATTTTAGAGAGATTTACACGATTACATCTTCCGGGATGGAAAATAAACATACTGTAATATATACTACACACACGGTTACCTTATCGATGGTATGTAAACGGGATATCGAATTACACAGGTGGTGTGAGTTGTTTCCCGCGTTATTGATAGTCCTAATAGGAAGCCGGGAACCTGAAGGGACAACCGTGTCCTCTACGTCACAGCTGATAATGCATTATCAGTTTATTTTTATTTTTTTTATTACTGTTTTTTTTAAATTGTTTGTTATTATTAATAAATTGTTTATAATTAATTTAAAGAAAATTATAAAATTAATTATTTAATAAAAATATCAATTTCGGGATGCTGTAACATTTCTTCCGACTTTATCTCCAAGTTTTCCCCTAAATTTATCCCAATCAGTACTCTCAATCTTGGGCATGGTGGCGCGCGCTTTGATTCTAATATCATTTTTTAATTTTTTAATTTTTCATATCTCCCCATTTCTTCCACCACGGATTCAAACTCTAAATTTGATATTTTCTTATCGATCAACGCTTTGGACACTATAACGTCGATGCTATTTTTCTTAGACCTGGCGAGAACGGATATTTTATCATGTTTTCTACATTTTTTCTCGAGTTTTCCACCCGCCGCCCTAATTACCATACAAAGTATTCCAGATAAAACGGTAATTCCACTCAAAACCCCTGCAAGTGGAACCGATACAATTGTAGATAGTGTTGCAGCAGTCCCCGCACCACTCATTACAGATAAACCTGCCAGAACTATACTAGATGCTTCAGCTATGTTCGCCGCGCGCTTATATTTGTTAGCGTTTATTTTTCTATTTGTATATTCTCTAACTAAAATATCCTGCATAGCGACGATATTATTCAACCTAAAATCTGAACTTTTTTCGTTAATTGGATACAGTGTTGATGGAGTGGTATTGACAATTGGATACAGTGTTGGTGGATTGGTATTGACAATTGGAAGCGGTGATTCGTTGATGATTTTCAATATATTATTATTTTACAAATTAAGTTCAATTAACAATGAGACAATAGTGGAAGAACTCGCTGGGTCAGCGATTTTCGTAACAAAGTTAATAACACTACCTTCGGAAAGTCTAATTAGATCATCACCGGCGAACAAACCCACCGACGAACTATCTCCAGCGAGTTTAGTGACTCCAATTGCCCGTTCTTCCCCATCCAGTACGAGATTTATCATGACCGCGCCCACAGGTTTACCATTAGCATTAACCGAGCAGACCGCCATTCGTAGAAGTGTACCTGGAGCTGTCATGGCGTATCACCCATATTTATTACTCGCTTTGGCACCGAACGAATATTCAGAGAGCCCCTCAACCAATGGGCCCCGCTTCTCAGCCCAAACTGTTATGACACGTTTTTGCGTTTTCATTGTTTTCAACAATCCGGCAAGCCCCCCGATAGAGGTATGGGCCTCAGCACGAATCTCATGAGAGGCCTCCTCAAGCGCTTTGGTCGCGGCTCTACGAGCATGTTTCAGTTTATCAGAAACTTCGGTTATTTTCCCGTCTAGTTCAGTAAGTGCCGCTTCTCTGATGAGAGAGTCCTCTGAGCGCAACACCCCCATAAGCCTCCGTAATGGTCGCCTGGTGGTCTTCTAGGGCTTTTTTCAACAACCAACCGCCTCCTTTTCGATATTCAGTTATTTTTTGTTTCCCGTCTAGTTCAGAAGTGCCGCTTCTCTGATGAGAGAGTCCCTCTAAACTAAACACATCATAAGCCTCCGCAAGGGCCGCCTTGTGGTCTGCTCGGGCTTTCTCAACCCCCAACCGGGTCTCTTTTCGAAATTCGATTATTTTTCCGTCTAGTTCAGTAAGTGCCGCTTCTCTGATGAGAGAGTCCTCTAAGCGCAACACATCATAAGCCTCCGTAAGGGCCACCTGGTGGTCTTCTCGGACTTTATCAATACCCAACCTGGCCTCTTTTCGAAATTTGGTTATTTGTTTTCCTAGTTCAGTAAGTGCCGCTTGTCTGATGAGAGAGTCCTTTAAGCACAACGCATCATAAGCCTCCGTAAGGTCCGCCTGGTGGTCTTCTCGGACTTTATCAATACCCAACCTGGCCTCTTTTTGAAAGTTGGTTATTTGTTTTCCTAGTTCAGTAAGTTCCGCTTCTCTGATGAGAGAGTCCTCTGAGCGCAACGCATCATAAGCCTCCGTAAGGTCCGCCTGGTGGGCTTCTCGGGCTTTCTCAAGCCCCAACCGGGCCTCTTCCCGAAATTCGGTTATTTTTTCACCTAGTTCGTTTAGTTCCGTATGTGTTTCTTCACGACTTTGTGTATTAACAGCCAGGGCATATTCTCTAAGTTGTGATAGTAGACTCTTGTGAATCTCGTCCGTGGCCACCGATATTGTTCTATTGAGCAAGGCCTTTGTTTTTTGGGTAGTTAAAAAGTCGCTCTCTGTCGGGATGAATCCCCCTTCTGTCGGTTCCAAATTCTTTAAATTTGTCACCCAATCGGAAGAACTACCTGGTCCGTATATACTCATTTTCAATAATGTTGATAATATATATTACGAATATGCGTTTAATTCTAATTTTCTTAAAATTAATTTGAAATTTCTAGGACGACCGAAATCGGGTAATCGTTCTTCAACTCTCGCCCTTTATCATCAAGAATAGAAATCTTCAACTCGTGGATGTGTCCCGATTCCAAAACTTTCATCTCGTGGTGTGGGAAGTCTAAGGTCACAGTCTCCCCAAAAAAACAGTCGCTGGCGGGCACAGTTTTTAGTAATGTGCTGGGGGATCCGTCTACCATGTTGTACGATGTGTTCACCCGATCCAGGTGCACCCCGAGAGTTTTCGTGACGGCGAACTTTACTGGGGTCGTGCCGACGTGCTCGCCAGGATCAAACATCCCATCATCGTTGGCAGGGTGTGTTATTTTAAATCCTAACAGTGAGCCCAACCCCGGTGAGACCCTTAAGATTTTCTCAACGGTCAATGTCGCAAGCCCCGTGGCTTTCGAGACTGCGAGAGTGACTACACCAGGAATCATCGATGCGACCAAAGCTTGGAGATCTCCGAAACTCCAAAGACCATGAGGTACTATGACACTCTCGCCAATATCTCCTAAGAAAAACTCGAGCGTTTCAAGGTTTTTCCATCCGACCGTGAAGGTGACTGATCTGAGCCCTACCCGGCGTTTTCCGCAGCAGTTGTCGATTGACTTTTGAAGTTCACAACTCTCTTTTTGAACATTAGTGATAGTAGCAAACATAATAATATCTTTCAATGGATACCAAAGCACTTAGCTTTAAGTATAATGCAAACTATACAGTTGGTGGTGTATACACTCAAAAGAACACCATTGGTGAGCTTGTGCACCCCCAAATAAGAGTCAGTTTGGGCCTGGGTTTCGACACCAATTTCCCTAACATGTTTGAAAAGTACAGACTTCCTAAAACCATTACACAGGATGTCACAACAAACTGGAACAACAACCCTATGTAGTTCTGGCAGAACCAACTAAATTTTGCCGTGTGGTGTGCCACAACCGGGTGTGGTGTCTCTTTCAAAGACCACAAAAAAGCCAGTAACAGCATGCTGAGCAGTAGCTTATACAACTTTCATGTGTATTATACTATTAGGAGGATTATCAAAGAACTAGGTATTCCACTACCTCAAGACGACGGCTGGAACCCCATTTCCAACACATACGACCGTAGGGCGTTCAAAAGACTGTGTAACGAATTTAACGTTTCAAAAGATTCGGATTGGAGACAAAAAGTATACCCGAACAGCAACAGCCTTGGCACCGTTCATCTTAGGGGTCTAGAGCACGGGACGTACTATGTCAGAACGAAACCTGCTTTTACAGGGTTGGCGGTCGGGGGTTATACTCCGAGTTACCCAACACCACCACCATTCAGAAACACGGTAAATTGGACGGAACACAATTGTAATACCTCCAACATGACATTCGGGGCTGAAGTGGCTAGAGGGCACACGTGCGATTACAAATACTGTACATGGTTATCACCATCAAAGGCTCACGTAAAGTATATTTTACAAGAGAGAAACGTGCAAAAGGTTATAGAAACATTTATATTGGACGACGGTCTAGGGTTTACGCAGGCCGGTGTTACCCGCCTCAACGACTCCATTCGCACATACGTATGGGCCATCCTCGGCGCACAGAAGCAAACTCGCAGTTCTATAATAGGAGTCGGAACGGCTTTTGACGCACAAAAACAGTTCTTGGCACTTGTCGAGGACGCCATCTCAGCTAAGGTGGACCTGGAGAAGGCGATCCAGAATTATCAAGACGTTTTGCAGAATGCCAGCACCCCAGTAGACTATGTATTTGGAATAGGTCTTTATATGGCGCCGAGCAATATGATACTACGAGACGATCCGGTTGACGGTTACAATAATCAGATCGTAATCGCCACCGCCAATCAAAAAATCGGCCACAACGGAGTTCGCGAAGAGGTAACGGTGGGTCATTCATCGTCCTGAGTATTCCGTCTATCTCGCTTTCGTTGAGCTCCATTGTGCGAATAGCGTCGGTGGCTACTTGAGGGACCTTGCTGAGCTCGATCGTTTCTATCGCGGCGGTCGTCTTCGCCATCGTTTCGTCGGTAGAATGTAGGGCCTCTACAGCGCGGGTCGGCATAATTGTTTTACCACGCGCCCAATCTACGAATCCTTGTTCGTTCTTTATTATTTGGCCACCGCCCCGGCTTCCAGCAATGGTGTTCAGCGATAGGGGTTTTCCGGTCCTTATGTTGACGAGCTCGATATTTGATGCAACCTACCACGCAGATCCAATTCGAACTTGGAGTAGTCGCGACCGACAGATGGGACCACACCTTTTTCTGCCAAACTGTTGTAGTAGTCGTCTACAGCGGCCTCGACTAATTCCTGACATAGACTAACGGTGTTGGTAGCGCCCCCTATTTCCCCAGATTGTGCTTGGATTGGAGGTGGATTCCCTATCGCGTCTATGAAGGGCGTTTCGTCTTGGCCGAGGACATCATCGAGATAATCGTCTCGGCCGCCCGTAGTGAGATCGTATTCGTCCATGTTAAAATCAGTCATCTTTATAATTTTCTTAAAATTAATTATGTATTAAAGAGAAAACCATACGAGTTTAATAGTTTCACTAAATTATGTCTTCGAGTCAATACGGTCGCAAACTCAATCCATACCGCAGACTGCGTGAGCCCCTCGGGGCAAAAGGCGTGAGACAGAGTGTCGTTATTACGAACAACCTATCGACGATCGACCAGAACCAGCAGCTCTTAGTCCGCTTCCCCAACCTCGGAGCTAACGACGTCATTGTGCCGGGGACTGTTCGCCTCGCTTTCACTATTTCGCTGAAGTCGACGGACGCGAACCGAACCGTCGTTCAGAACCTGGGTCGCGCCATCGTCAAGAAGACCATGCTGAAGATTTCTGGTAATGAGGTGATGTCGATCGATGACAGCGACGTCTACCATTGTTATCAGGACCTGTGGAAGACGGCGCAAGAGCGCGAAAACGCGGTCTATCAGGGTATTGACACCAGCAAAAATAAGAACGTAACCAAACTTAGAATCGGGGCTGATAACAAGGCAGATAACAACGCGAGTGACAACGCGATCGCGGCCGCTTACGGCAACCGCTTCTACATCCCGCTCGACTTTGAGTTGCTGGAGAGTCACATGCCCTACTATCAGAGTGCATTTGGCAGACCCGCCTCGAATACAACTAATGTTCAACGACTACGGCCGTGTTCTCATGGCCACCGACATAGCATCGACGTATACGATCGACAATGTTTCGCTGGAGTACGACATGGTCACGATGCTCGAACTCGCGCGATTGATCAGAACCCAGTACGCCGGGCGCGTTGCCATACTTTACGACCGAGTTCTTCGCCATCGCAAGATGACGAAAGACAAAAGCGACACATTGTGGAATAGTAATGTCAACGTAACCGCCCGCTCGATGAAAGGTATACTGATGTTGTTCGAGGATGCTCGGTTCGCGCTCGGTGCTAGAAAAACCGACAAATTCTATAACCCCAAAATCACAAAGTTAGAGGTGACGATCGAGGGAGTACCCAATCAACTCTACAGCGCGGGTCTTCGCGCGCACCAGCAGTGGGACGAAGTAAGAAAGCAGTTTGCTGCCGGCTCTAAGCGCTCTCCGGAGGTTGCCGCGGTTGCGAAAGACCTGCAGCTCTCGTCCGTCTCCCTCGCGGAGTTCCTGAATACCAAATACGCGTTATGGCTAGACATGCGAGCATGCGACGACGACCAAATACACGGCAGCGGACGCCAAGTTGAGAACGCTAGTGAGGGTGTGACAATCCAGATAACCAAAGAGGCGGATGGAAATGGGCCATTGAACGTGTACTTATATATAATTACAGACGCACAACTCAACATCGAAGATGGTCGATACGTCTCAGCACTCTACTGATTTAATTAATTTTAAGAAAATTAGCAATCAATACCAATTCACGATTGGAGATGCCCACTCTGCCATAATATGTGGGCAGACAGGATGTGGAAAAACGGTTTTCATCCTCGACTTGCTCGAGAGGTCCTACCGCGATGCCTTTCGTCACATTGTGATCCTGTGTCCCAATGTGCGGCACAACGATACTTATCAGCGGCGCCCATGGATATGGACCGACCCTGAGGTATACGTTATTGACCCCGGTGATAGGCTTCACGATTGGTTGCGTGGTTTATTCCAAAGATTCCAGGGTGAGCCCACCCTATACGTGATTGACGATTGCTCGGCCAAGGCGGCGATGACCAAAAAGAAGGACATGCTCTCCGAGCTCGCATTTTCTGGCCGCCATGCTAGGCAAAGCGTATGGATCTCCACTCAAAAGTACAACGCCGTCCTCAAGGATCTGCGCGAGCAAACGAAATGCGTCGCCCTCTTTCACTGCAAGGACCGAGACTCATTCGATGACTGTCTTCGAGAGAATGACGTTATCCCAAAGCGCGAGGAGCGCCTGGAGGTTCGACAGATGCTTTCGGAAACTAAGCAATCCAAGTTTCTGCTAAAGACTGATCAACCAACTGCTTATAAAGTTATCAATTAATTAATTTTAAGAAAATTAGCAATTACTTAACGCTCGTTAGTAATTGCTGAGTAAATGCTTAACAATGCTTATCAATTGCTCAACAATGCTTAGCAATTGCTGAACAATGCTTAACAAATGCTTAACAAATGTTGAACAAATGCTGACCAATGGTTAACAATGTTAACAATTTGGTGCTCCGCTGCGAGCTTTGTTGCGAGCATAACGGTGACCATAAGTATCGGGTGGTGCGCTTGGCAATATGTTAAAGTTATGAGACTTGTAAGAATAGTTAAATTAATTTTAAGAAAATTAGCAATAATGAACTGCGACGAACTTCTCGATCAGCTAGTGGAAGAAACCTCAATTCCGACTGCCGACACGGTATCTTTCCTGAAAGTTAATGAAACATCAACTCCGACAGAGCAATCGGGTTCAACTCCAATTTCGATTGGGTTGAGTGCAACTCCAATCGCGATTGGGGCCGATACGAATGAAAATGCTGCGCGACGAGAGCGGCTAGCTGCGCTGGTTGCTGGGGACAATCGGAGCATTATCTCGGTAGGCGTCTCTCAGTTTGTCAGGTGGATAAGATGTCAGATGCGGAGATCGATAAAATGTACGCGCGATACGAATCTAGGTTAGGTGCGGAGATGACAAAAACTCTTGGATCGGCGGCTATTCATTTGTACGCTACCGCTGCTAGTATACTTCTCCCTATACCAAACACCGTGGGGTTGATTCGCGATCTAGAGGCTGACCCTTTTATAGGACACACTCTTAGAACAGCCTGCTGCTCAATTTATCACAAGTTTGAAATGTACTTAGCTCCGCTGACAACCGCGTTGACCACGGGTAAACACTGTCAATTTGGACATATATGCCCACGAACTATAAGCTCAGAAAATGATTACACAAGACACACCTGCGAGCGTGACGGAACCACAATCCCCTATTACTCCAACCCAATCGAAATCGGAGTTGAACCCGATTGCAGCACTTCCCTCAACTCCGATTGATCCTCCAACTCCAATTTGTGAATTGATGGGGGTTGTACGACATAAAAACCCAAAAAGACAGGCAGCTGGGCGGGCGGCGGCTGCCACCCGAAAAGTTAAACAAGATAAAATACTATCCAAGCTTCGAGAGGCCAAACAGTCGTTGCAATCGGGGACGGAGACAGCAAAACACCCGATTGGATTGGAACAGGAGAGGCAGCAATCCCCGATTGAACCACAACACCCCCAATTCACAAATTGGAATTGGGTTGTTGGTGGTGGTCTGGCGGTTGTTGGTGCCCAGTGTGTGTGGAAATACCCCCTATTACACCAATCCTTATCGAAAAAACAAGCAGCCGCGGTTCCGAAGAAAGTTTCGAAACACCAATCGCAATTGGATGCGCCCCATTTAAACATTGATCGCGATCCCTTTTATATGCAATAATTATAATTATCAACAATGGCTGAACGAGATGGTAAAATGATAGTGAATGCGCTTTATCACGCCGTGGTGATATCAGGTTTCAGTATCGGGTATGCTCGACTAGGAAAGATGGTCTTAGGAGGGTCCGCTCCCAAATTGGACTTTACTGTGAGAGACGTAGGGCTCGCGACCTTAGATGTAGCGGCCGCAGTTTTGACCCGAGATTATCTAATTAAAGTTGGAATTCTACCAGTTAATATATGGTTATAAAATGGCTTCGATCGGAATAATGATAGGTGGTGCACTTTTAAACGCATTGGCATTCGGCGGTAGCAACTTTCTATTCTCGAAAATAGGAAAATCAGACGTGGATGAGGAGCGCAAGCGTCACGATTTAGCTGTAGAACAATTCAATAGCGCAAAGGAAACGTGGTCGAAAAGACGAACCGCCCATCTGGACTGGGTCAACGAAGAGCTTCGCCACGAGAATCACGCCGCACAAACTTTCCAGAACGTTGAAGAAGCCAACCGCGAGTACGCGCTGGCAAATCCACAGAAAAGTCTCGCGCCGCTGGATCGCGAGCCCAAACTTTCAGATTTCTATGTACCGTCAGAGCCCCAAAAAGTCCGCGAGATCGCGTTCATCGTCGTGGGAATGGGTGTGGTGGGTCTCATCGGCTACTATATTAAATCGAGATTTTAAATTAATTAATTTTATAATTATTTTTTTATAAATATATATATAGAACTTTATTTTGCTATGATTGATGTAGGCTACATTGCCCATAAAAACCGTATAGCTGGTGCAAAGGGTATGATTCGTATGACCCGAGATTCTTTCCAGACGTGGCGGGAGGATGAAAAAGCGGCTACCCTTTTCGCAAAGCGGATGTTAGATTCCTGCGAATTAGATTCCTCCGAGTTAGATTTTCCCAAGTTCCTTCAGAACTTAACCTCCAATCGCAATTGTACTTCCAACAAAGGTTTATTATTAACGACGCAGTTACCGGACGATCTGGCGAGGGCATGTTGGAGATTGTCCGATATATTAGAATACATCACATACGATGAACACCCACAAACTTGATACCAAACCCTCGGTTCGCTTAGCGCGCAAGCTGGCGAACACGTACTACAGCCCCCGCGGCTACTGGAAGGGACTCGCGGCCATCAAGAACCTCGCGGCGGCGACCAAGGTTTCAGAAAACGCTGTCAAGGAATGGCTCAAGAAGCAGGCCATCTGGCAGATCTATTTACCCGCGCCTCACAATATTCCGCGCCCGAAATTCGACGTGCCGGTGCCGAACCAAGTTCACCAAGCGGATCTCCCGTTTCTCCCTCACGATCGCGTCGGTAGCAAGACGTACAAGTACGCACTGACAATCGTTGACGTAGCGAGTCGTTATAAGGGGGCTGAGCCGTTGGCCACTAAAGAGTCTAAGGAGGTGGCCGACGCTCTTTCCCGAATATATAAGAGGAGTCCTCTCAAATGGCCGAATCTTCTCCAGGTCGATCCCGGCCGCGAGTTCATGGGCGCGGTCTCTCATCTATTGTCTAAGCACAAAGTTTCTATCAGACGCGCCGCGTCAACATCCACCGGGACCAGGGGATCGTGGAGCGGTTCAATCGAACCCTGGCTGAGAGGCTGTTCGGACACCAATATGCCAAAGAACTTGTAGACCCTCATTCGCGATCGACCGAGTGGGTGGCCAGACTGCCCGCCGTGGTCTCCGCACTAAACGGAGAGGTGACCAGATTGATAGGTAAGAAGCCTGTAGATGCCATCAAGTCTAAAAATGTGACGAGCAAGCCCTCTGCCGTCTCGCGCGGGCGACCCGTTGGTTTAGAGGAGCAACGGCTTCCATCGGATGTTGACGTCCGGTACCGCTATCAAACGGGAGAGCTCGAAGGTGGCAGCCTTCGGTGACCACAGCTCGGGCGTGTCCGCCTTACCATCGATCGACCCGCGGAGTAGGTACTGAAGGGATACACCGGGAAGAGACACAGCATCCTTGAGTATATCCACACCTCTTCCCCTGTTAGTCAGAGCCTCCAGGAACGGTCCTACATCCAAGTCGTTGTAGTGTTGCAACCATTCATTGAACGTCTTCATCCCATTTTCTCGGAATACCTTCTTACACTCTTTCCACTCGGACAACGACAGTAGGAACTCACCCTTCAACTTCGAGTACCACGCGGGATAGTCTGGCAGCCCCGGATGGTCGAGCTTGTCCGCGCTATCGAACCACTCGTACGGGAAGTGAGACTTTATCATTTTACAGTCGTAGGCCTTAACCCACCGGTCGTACGTGGTACCGGGTCCCAGATACTGGATGATGTCGAGAAATCTAAACACCGGGGTAAACAGAAACATCGTCATGCTGGCTCTCTTTCCGACCATCACCTTATTCACGGTGGCCGCCAACTTCTCGACAAAGTACTGCTTGATGAGGTTCAAGTCGTACCTGCTACAGTTGAACCCCACCACCGGGACTTGGTCAATCCAAGAGATAATCTTTGCTTGCTGAGACTTCGATAACATATCTATGTCGGCCGGCAGATACTTCTTCCTAACCCCCTCCCTGATTGCCTTGCCTCTCATCTGTAGCTAGGTCACGAACTATTCGACTAGCGTGTCAGGATCTCGTTCGCAGATGTGTGTGATCCCTTCATGCATCGTATCCCCCAACGAACACACCGATATAGGAACGTGCTCGACCTCGAAGGTCAGGTCTTTGGTGGGTCGTGCGGTTTTTGACTTGTCGAGATACGCCTCGAAGTCGTATACTATCTGGTGAGGGTACAGAGTCGTCTCCTCCTCGCGCGGCGATTGTGGATAGTAGGTATTCACCTCATTCAACCACTCGCACTCCCACATCACCACCAGCTCGTAACCCGCCTTCATTATCTTGGCGTCTTGAATTTTCGTCCTCTTGTACAGCGATCTCGCGTTACATCTCATACAATGCCTAGGACACCCGTGCCAGTAACATCCGTGAAACTGAAACACGGTCTCGGTCTCGTGACAGTAACCGTCGACCGGATCGCCGGCCACCCACCTCTCGCCACCGTGACCGCAGTCGGCGTGATGTATGTGCATTCCCACCCTCTCCTCTTCTCTGCTCAACCATTGAATCGACCTCGCGCTCGCTGACCCCTTGGGATAGAACGCCTTCTCGTAGGCCGACTGCGGTCTCTCTACCCTCTTACCTGGACATGTCACCACGGTCTTCCCACGCATGCAGGTGGTCGCGTGCCTGTGCATATTACACGACTTTGTGAACCGTTGTTGACATCCGGTGCACCCGTACTCGTTCGTCATCTTGCGGAGGATCGTTATGAGAAATGAGTGACCTCCAAACATTCCTATCGTCATAATCTTCTCCCCAACCGCGTCGTAGTTTGCCGGAGACTTCATTATGTACCACACTCCGTCGGCGGTGGGCTCGTAAACGCGAATACCCAACTTGAAGCGCTCTTCTACCTTCTTAATATCATCCAGGGGGATTCCCTTACTACCCGGTCCGTTATCGTGCCCGAGGTATTCGCGAGCCAGAGCTCGTGCCTTCCTACAGCACCCGTCGGGTCTCCCTCCACGGTGGATGGCTATGCACCTAAACAGACACAAGTAGTCGTCGTACGTGTCGACGGAATACATTCCCTTTGTCTGTCTTAACCAGTCTGGGAGTTTTCCCGCTCCCATGAGAAGTTGTTGCGCATCGATGATCATCTTCACCTCTACCGATATCCAACGAACGAAGGTCCATTTTGTGTTTGGTATATCAACTTTGTCGATGTCCATTCGACCTTTCTCTCTATTGGATATCCAACTCTCCGCTTTGGAAATCTCGTTTATCCACGGACTGCCCTTTGATTGTTTGTGATAGATCATCGTTTCGTCGGTGTCGATGTTCCTAATACGATAAGAACACGAATACCTCAGATAACATGCCGTGGTCATCTCTGGGCGAATTTTATTCATTATGCGATTAGCGATCTCCCCATCTACCCCCCTCTCGAAAGTCCATACTATCTTCCTCCTACCCCTATCAACAGTTTCCCTAACTTCGGCTTCTTCGGCGAGAATCCTGGGACCCTCCTCCACCAAAGTTCTGGCGATATCTCTACTACTCTTAGGAGGTCTCCCCACCAACCCTTGATAAATCTTATTGTAGTACGCCTTGTATAGTGGTTTTCTACGTGCGCTGGGATCTTCTTTTACACGCTGCGCGTAAGCAGTGTCACGCAGACTGGCCGTCGTCTCGTTCTCCAATTTCTCGGAGCGTTTTTCGGGGTCAGCGGGCAGTCGTCCGTTCAAAACCGCACGTTGCAGCCTCTCCTCGTAGACGACGGCTCGCGCGTCACTTATCCTATCTGCTATATCTTTCTTGAGTCTCAAACCTCTTAGGGAAATTCACAAACTCTTAGCTTGCTCTCTCATTTGCTTTATGGTAGACATTATACTGAGTATAACCAATAGATTTTTATCTTTACTAGTTTGTCAGTTGTTATTTTATTTTTAATAAATGTATGACAAATTGCTGTATTTATACTGAGTATAACTTATGGATTTCTTATCTTTAATAGGGTGTCAGTTGATATTTATGACAGATTGTTGTAATATACTGAGTATAACTTATGGATTTCTTATCTTTAATAGTGTGTCAATTGTTATTTTATTTTTAATAAATGTATGACAGATTGTCATATATACTAAGTATAACTTATGGATTTCTTATCTTTAATAGGGTGTCAATTGTTATTATTTTTATTTTTTGTTTGCTCTAGGAAATATATGGTCTCGCGGTTGATGAAAAATATGTTCCATTCTTCTCATACATACCCACCGAACAGTGGGGGAAAATCCAAGTAGTATAGGAGAGTCAACAATGATAACAAGTTTCGTGTGGAAGCCACCACACGTGGTGGGTGGCTTCCATATAAACTTGTATCATTTTGACTCTCCTATACTACTGCCGTTTTCTGTTACCTATATTGGCTGGCCTAGGCGTAGAATTATGTACTTCAATTCAGATGAATGTTGTGATTTCAATCCCCGCCCTAATCGTTTAAATGCTATAAAATAAATTCGACAATACGTTAAACCCATTCACTTAATTTTATAGCCTTTTATAACATCTTATAGCGTTTATGTCATATGTAGCGCCGGAATATCTTATCTTTCTTTTATGTAATTATATGTTGTTCTTCACTTCCTAAACGACATACAGAGTGAATCTGCGCTTAACTAAATATTCTTAAATGTAAATAAGTCTTACATTATTTTATTGAACTGATGACGGCAGTGTCTCATATGCTAATATTGGCTGGGTGTCATTTCTATTGATGTGTTATACTGCTCTTACTTGTAAATAATGACATGTGACACTTAAATAAACTACTACTATTACTACTAATACTAGTATGTCCATTGGTGAGACTTTAATAAAGAGTATATATATTGTGACCAGAGAAATTGGCTTTATTGTATGTTTTTCCACTCCATCTTCTTATGTGTGATTGTTACTGGATAAACGTATACTATGTGACGCCGTTTTGCTATTTATGCTGTATTTATGGATATCCATACTTCGATTTGATGGATATCCGCAATTCCAGTGGCATGGCTTTGCTATTTATTCAGTCTTTATGGATATCCAATAATTGATTTTTGGATGTGCATAATTCTGATTATTTTTGGCATATCCATCATACGATTGTTGAATTTCCTCCAATTATATTATTGGATATATCCATAATTTCAAGTGATTATTGGATGTCCGTAATTCGACTTTTGATAATATATCGATAATTCAAGTGCGGGGGGGGGGGTATTTTGATATTTGTTCAGTATATATTGATATCCATAAATCGATGGAACTTACAATCGAAGTATGGATATCCTCAACTTGAATACTGAATAAATGGCAAAACGGCGCCTCATTGTATATAGACTCGATATCTGCTCTAAGTGTACGGCCCTGTGAACAATTCAAAACATTTGTGTTCGATACTATTACTTTTTCTGGATCTGACCAGATAAATGGTAGTTGGCGACTACACTGTTCGCCATACATTCCATCACTGAAACACCCGCAATGCTTCAATCAAGCACTATACATGTATGTTGTTTTCATGATACATGAGTGTGCTATTTAATCCGGAGCTACACTGGTCTCAGATGCCATAAGCCCTATTTCTTCCATTACAGACACCAACCCACATCTGTGTGGATTAATACCGAGCCCACCGCCCATATAATATTAATGACATTAACTTCCATTACAAACTGAGCCCCACATCTTTGTGGAGTTATACCGAGCCAACCGCCCATCTAATATTAATGACAGTCACTTCCATTACAGATATCACCCCACATCTCAATGGATTAATACCAAGCCCACCGCCCATATAATATTAATGACAGTGACTTCATTACAGACATCACACCACATCTTTCTGGATTAATACCGAGCCCACCGCCCATCTAATATTAATGACAGTGCATTACATACCTCATCCCACATCTTTGTAGAGTAATACCGAGCCCACCGCCCATCTAATATTAATGACATTGACTTCCATTACAGACATCACCCCGCACCTTTGTGGATTAATACCGAGCCCACTGCCCATCTAATATCAATGACATTGACTTCCATTACAGACATCACCCCGCACATTTGTGGATTAATACCGAGCCCATCGCCCATCTAATAGTAATGACATTGACGTCCATTACAGACATCACCTCACATCCTTGTGGATTAATACCGAGCCCACCGCCCATCTAATGTTAATGCCATTGACTTCCATTACAGACACCATCCCACATCTTTGAGGATTAATATCGAGCCCAACGCCCATCTAATATTAATGACAGTGACTTCCTTTACAGACACCAGCCCACATCTTTGTGGATTAATACCGAGCCCACCGCACATCCAGTGTTTTATTATTTCTTTCTTCTTTCTGTTTTATTTATCCTGGCGATAAATGCAACCCTTATCATGCTTATAGACATAAGCTGTATACATGTAAAACCATTGAGTACCATACTTAATGTTCATAATGTATTGGTTTGTGATGTGTGACTGTAACTGGAGAAATGGGGCCAATTTGTTTTGCGACCAGTTTAAATATATCCGCACAGCCTGATCAGGATCTACACGGTTCGTCATTCCCTCATAGTAAGTTTATTGCAAATCCTAGATGTGGACAATATATAGCTGTCTGACTGTTTGGCACGTCCCATCGCGTGTATATGTTTGTTCGAATGGAGCGCCGCCCCTACACACGCTTTAAAATTACGAGACAATTACGTACACTGCGATTAATTGAGACGAAATGCTGTTCTTGCATTGGTCGAGAAACTAGGGTAAACAATAAAGATATAGGTTAAAATGTACATATATTACAAGTAAATGAAAAATCAATACTCGGATTGGAGACTACATTATCACCCTGGCTAATCATAAGTTCAATGTTGGTGTATGTACGTGTAGCGACACTACGATATCGTATCCAACGCCCCCTCGCATTTAATTCCTTAAAAATACAAGATATGAACAATAGCTTATACATAATTATCGCGTCAAGTCGATATACGAACTGACGAGATAACCGGATGACACAACTAACACAACATCTCGTCACACGCTATACGTCCTACTATAGTAGTGGCATTGATGTTAAATAGGCTAATTTAATTGCTACATCTTTTCTCATCAAATGAAGGAAATGTGACGACTTGGTACATTCGAATCCCGTCTTGACTAGTTATTAAGTCGTCTTGACAGTACAGGGAGTAAAGAAAACTTATTATGTTTTCACTCATGATGCTCTTAGGTATGTCTAATGTATTTATAATCCTTGGTCCGTTACTTCAACCTGTGTATTTAGAATCAGTAATAAAGCAGTATATGTATCACACTACCTTGTATTTGCACAAGGAGGGACAACTTAACGATATATATCAGCTTATTGTTTCCTTTCACCTGTGACATAAGGGTATTATGGGCGACTGACTTAGCTATCACAGTAAATAGTAACCTTATGTTCTATATTAGACACAGAAACGGTAATTTCAGGCAAATTAATAGGCAAATATCGGGTTTTATTGTTTCTGGCAGCCATATTGAATGCCATCTTGTTTGTTTGGACATGCTCAAGGCTGAGTATCATCCGTCGGATCCCAATTATGTATGATCTGTAGGTGCAAAATCACCAAAATCCCATTGTATATACGCCAAGTCCAGGTTCAGTCAATAATCGCCAAATATCGGCAGGACTACTACAGTTTTTGTTGATAACCACAACGCACTGGCGCAAGCCTCGGAATTCCTACTCGTTTCATAGCCTCGTGTAAACATGCTATTGAATACATTATTACTAATCCGGGTACAACTATGCATACACTATATAGACACTGTTGTAGTCCATGTGCATGATAACGCATTTAGATATAAGTAAGTCATCAGTTGATTTATGGTCGACTTAAGTATTTCAACCCTAACAATATAACTGGTATGGACTCTTCCGTGTACACTTTTGAACTATCCAATTAATCGGAAAAGGGGTGTTTTAGTAAAAATCATAAAATATCCACAAACCGTGCAGATTCCGATGAGACGGATCACTACTAGCCGGATCATCTGGCAGGACACTCTTTGCTAATATTGGGAAACTGTGTGTAGGGTTGACTGACTGTGACTGGAGAAATATGGTTTTAGGTACATGTACGCAATCAGTGTCGTCTCAGCTCAGATTGCACACTCAGTGCATGCACTGTTCGCCATTCAGTCAGTCAGTAATACACACGTTATGATCATAACAATATATATATCCTTCTCAGACTGCAGGAGCTTGTTAGCAAATCACCATCTAGACTGGTGGCATATACGCTCCATTTGTCGAATCACATTACGGCGCAGGAGACACGCAAGTATGTAAAGTTCAGAATGTAAGCTTTAATCTGATTGGTCATTCAAGGAAAACGTCACAGGGAAATCCCGCCCCCTATACTATATCATTGCGCAAAATATCAACATACATAACAAAGAACTCATATTAATACATAACAGTTAATAGTTTATAAAGTCGGTCGGTCGGTCGGTCGGTGGATTTGTCGGTCGGTAGGTCAATCGGTTGATCAGTCGTTCGGTGCGTCGGTGGGTCGGTCCGTGGGTGGGTCGATCGGAGGGTCGGTCGGTGTGTCGGTTGGTGGAAGGGTCTGTCGGTCAGTGGGTCAGTCGGAGGGTGTGTTTGTCGTGTGTCGGTTGGTGGCAGAACACAAGGCAGAAAATCAATACAAGTGCAGGTGCTTGTTTTATTGATTGGCGGACTGTGAAGCCATCGGCAACAATGGGGAATCGTAGCTAGTTATTCCCTTTGCAAATCTATTTATAGAGATCCGTTCCTTTGGTTTATTTTAGCGTTGATTTCTTACTGAATAACTTACAAAAATAAAGACTGCACATATGTGCAGTCTGATCTGGGTCTACACTGACAAAACACTATAATGGCTCCTTTACACAACAAATAATGCGATATTCGTTTTTTACAAGCAATTAGGCCATACAATATACACGTTAGACCGGATTTATATAAATAAATAAATTCAAAGGGACATAACTCACTACGCTACCTCATTGATGTCATACATTTCTTCACATTGCCGACAAACGGCGATAATAATGAGAAAGGCGATGCGATAACGGAGTATATGCCAGATCTGGCTGAGATCCTTTATCTCGTACATGTACACAGTCACGCGGTTTATATAACCCGATAGCTATGTATAAGACGACTCATGAGAGAAGTGTCCCAATTGCGGCTATGGTCGTTGTCACCCATCATGAGTTAGAGCAAGGTAGCATACTGGTGCAGTCTGATATTGGCTAACTCTTAATGTTAGTTTGTTATTGGCACTATGGATTATTCATTGGCCAACAATGCGCAGGCTGATCTGGTCCTGCATTGGCCGCCATTTAATTTCAACCCGTTTTCGTATGGCACAGGATTAGTGGGCCATGTGTAGTGGATACGCCGCTGTGTCTATGCGACATTTAGGGGCGTATTCCTTTCGCATATTCCCGGCGGCTTTAATCTCTGATCCGGAATTCGTATACGTATTTCCTTATTATAAAGACAATACGTCCTAGATATTCGTTATGTTGCCGTTCACCTTACGCACTGAACATTACAAATCAACAAGTCGCACCACTTCATTTGATCAAATTATAAACAATCTACATTATATTCAAGTGTATACACTCAGAATCTGTGACAAACAGGGGAGATAATTTGGTATAGTAATTTCGATATGTATACAGGTACCAATAAGTAACAGTTGTGTAATTGTTTTGAAGTAATTATACAAAAACTACAATTTGAAAGAACTATCCATTATAAAGACTATTTTAATTAATTTAACTAAAAACTAAATGACTAACCATCGATTGCATTCCAACTTGATTCAGACATACGATACAAGTCTTTCAAGGTACATGCCCACTCAGTAGGACCTCAGAGACATAATCCGAGACATTTTCTGGCAAAATAAACATTCATTCACCATTACACCACGTATTGATTGGCATTATTATACATTTTATATCAGACGTAAATTTCCACACTGACATCAGGGGCGATAACCGTGTTTCCTTAAAATGTTAACAGACATTACTGTTTATTTGTTGATGTGCAATGATCATACTTTCTATAATCTTTCGAAAATATTATTTTGTTCAGGTGACGCATTTAATTAATATAAACAATTAAAACATATCATGCTTCATTTGCATACCACCGCGCGTCACTATCAGTAAAATAATCATTACTAAATAATTATATATGTATATCGGGCACTCGTAATTATTAGAACTGATGGGATAGTGACACAATTATACACCTACTTAATTCCTACAAAGAACAGTTTGTGCCTACTGAATAGGCATGTATCTTTAAAGTTGGGGTCCGATCCACAAACTGCTATTTATAGAAATTAAATAGAGGATATTCCATCGTACATTTTGAATAGCGGGAAATAATACACGAGTGTACGTCGGCTTCCGCGTAAGGAACGAGTGAGCGTAGCGAATGAGTTGCTTGCACGGACGCCGACAGACACGAGTGTATTAGTTCCACTATTCAAACATGTACGATGGAATATCCTATATATTACACATCCACAGCGGATATATATGCACATTTAGTCTATTTTTGAGATTATAATCAATCAATTGTGATGTGCGCATCAATAGTTATACAATGACGTGTTTTCCCGCGTTTTAACGTTACGTTGTGTTATGTCAAATGTGACGTTATGTAAACTTTTTTGAAATCCAAATTACGCAGCTGTTTCTATGAACCAGATATATTTGAGTGCATGTTTGGAATGTGTTCAATCACATTAACATTCTAGATTAGTCGAGACCGTATCCAAATTTTCAAATAATTTTATTTTGACTGTAATAAAAAATGAAACATTTTGCATGGTAGCTCGTGGTTTTCAAGAACACAGGCGCGCGATTACGGGTTGATTACGGGTTTTCTCTCACAGCGAAACCCGTGCAAATAATTTGCAAGAATGTAATAAATGTGTATACTTTATTTGTGTAACTATTCCACCAATTTTAAACATTACGAGTGTCCGCTATGCAAATACATGGATACTCATTTATTAATCTTAAATTACTGATGGAGACGCGCGTTTGCATCAGGCTGTTTTGATATGAAAATGAGACCGAACATTTTGAAATTATTTATATAAATTAATTGCATCACCTAAATAAATATCATCGATACCACCGCGAGTAACTATCAGTGAAATAAATATTACTAAATTATTATATCTGTAAAGCAGACACTCGTATTTTTTAGAACTGGTGGAATAGTGAAACAAGTATACACTTATTTAATTCCTATAAAGAACAGTTTGTCCCTACTGAGTGGGCATGTACCTTTAAATACATTAGTTTTTACCAATCTGTGTTGCCAATGTCGGCGCGGTGCATTAAATTTTAAAACTACTCGGAAACCGATGAAGTCGTTTAGTATTAAATAATTTAATTGTAGATTTCTACCAGTTGTATGTGCACCCTGAAGGAGTGCACAATGCGAAAGCGAGAAATCCGAAACTAAAATGAAATGTCATGCAAAGCATGAACTGTATTTGGCGAAATCAATGAGGTGATTCTAATATGTTGGAGTAACAAGCTTTAGTGGAAAATATTTGAAATATTCAAAACAACAGATGACAAAGGGTGTATTACTGCCAACATATCTGCTGGACATCAAAGGGAATAGCGGTCAATAGCCACATACCGGTATTAACCGGTATTAACCGTTTTAACATGTTTAACACCACAGACTCTACAGCAATATTTGCAAACTTTATGTAGTTCCAGATTAGCCGGCTTAATAAACGGACTAGAGTGAAAATCATTTTCTAACGAACGTATTGGCCGGAGAATTATCATGGATCAATCCCATTCACTTACACTGGAGTAAACCTAGACATTATCTACACTATTCAGTTTGAATAATACAACGCCAAAACTGTTTACAAGTTCACCCATACTGAAGAGAAAAGAAACAACTTGCAAGCTCTATCGCGCTTTCCGAAATTTAAGCGGGCGCGACAATAAAATGATCACTAAATTACAATAGCAGACAGTATTAACTAATAAGGCCTAAACAAATTAGCTGTGTTTCAGGTTACATGCTGAAAAAAGGTTTGGTCGGTAGGTTGTCAATTTTTTTTAGGCAAACATAAGTGAAAACTAACAAATATTTTTTTTAATGTTAGCTATACTGGTTTAAAACACACGTTGTGCATAACAATGACTAACTAGTTAAAAATACTTTTTGCATAAAACATATTGAGGTGAAAAAAATTACGACCACATGTCAAAAAACAGGGTCGGTCGTGATACCTGAAACACGGCTTATTTGTACACGTTCTTAGGGAGAAGTACCCCACTTGTGTGTTATTCAGACATATATACTGGACAACATAGACATGGGTTCATGCCGTCACATTCCCCTAAAGGGGTTGCAATGGGGATTCTCAGATGACCATTTTTGCGATATTTTTGTGCATAAAACATAGGTATTATAGATCACAGGTATCTCAAATTGTATACATCAGTTTCTTATGTACACACACCGCACCGTACGTTATTGTGGTACAAGCTATAGTTGTTGCATTCAGTGAAAAACGGACTAAGACAATAAACAGGCAGATGCAAAAATAAAAACACCCTACAATATGTTTACCAGTAGTATTGAAAATAGCAATGCTTGTTTAATCAGAATGGGCCCCACTGGGACTCGAACCCAGGTCACTAGTATGAATACCAGTATGCTAGCCGCTGCACTACAAAGCCTGACCAAACCGATAAACAAAACTGTTACATTATTCAATTCAATACCATGTTAAATTGTATAAAGCTTATGTACATGTATAACGCGGGTCTCTCGTGGAGCTGCAGTGTAATACACGATTTATGCAGAATTGATTTCATTTGCTGAGCCACTTAAACCGGAATTTGCCAGAAAGACCGAAACAGCCTATCTATCGGAATGTTATCTATCGCTGGCTTGACTCCGGTATTTCACACTCGCTGAAAACTCGCCGAAAACAAAGTTGCTAAATTAATGCATTTAAAGCATGTAATGTATAAATTTAGTATCAACACTTTACCCCATATAATTTATATAAATACTTTAATAGATAGGTCCCAAAATCCGCACCTGTGCACATAGATGTCCATTTGTAACCACTATATAGCATTGGTTACATAGGTTACATGTCTTGTCTCAATGTTATAAACCAATACTAAAGCATGATCTGCAGAGATGGGCAATGAATCTTTGTTATGCCTTTCATTTTTGGGTTACACGGTTACACGCTCTTTGTCTTTTGTTACATACGGTTACATCGGTTACATACTATTCTTCTGAAAGGACGGACGATCAATTTGATTTTTTTTATATTTAATGCCTTTCATTTTGAGCTACACGGTTACACGCTATATGTCTTTGGTTACATACGGTTACATCGGTTACATGCTATTCTTCTGAAAGGATGGACAATGAATTTTATTTTTTATATGTAATGCCTTTCATTTTTGGGTTACATGGTTACACGCTATATGTCTTTGGTTACATACGGTTACATCGGTTACATGCTATTCTTCTGAAAGGATGGACGATCAATCTGATTTTTTTTATATTTAATGCCTTTCATTGTTGGGTTACACGGTTACACGCTATATGTTTTTGGTTACATACTTTTACATCGGTTACATACGATGAATCTGATTTTTTTATATTTAATGCCTTTCATTTTTCGGTTACACAGTTACACGCTCTTTGTCTTTGGTTACATACGGTTACATCGGTTACATACTATTCTTCTGAAAGGACGGACGATCAATCTGATTTTTTTATATTTAATGCCTTTCATTTTTTGGTTACACGGTTACACGCTATATGTCTTTGGTTACATACGGTTACATCGGTTACATACTATTCTTCTGAAAGGACGATCAATTTGATTTTTTTATATTTAATGCCTTTCATTTTGGGTTACACGGTTACACGTTGTATGTCTTTGGTTACATACGGTTACATCTGTTACATACTATTCTTCTGAAAGGATGGACGATCCAATCGATTTGTTTATTTGTTTTATTTATTTTGTCCTTTCAGTTTTGGGTTACATACGCTATATGGTCTTTGGTTACATACGGTTTCAATCGGATTACATACTATTCTTCTGAAAAGGACGGACGATCAATCTGATTTTTTTTTATATTTAAATTAATGCCTTTTTCATTTTTGCGTTACCACGGGTTTACACGCTATATGGTCTTTGGTTACATACTGGATTACATACTTTTAGTCTTCTGAAAGGACGGACGATCAATCTAATTTTTTATATTAATGCCTTTCATTTTGGGTTACACGTTATATGTCTTTGGTTACATACGGTTACATCGGTTACATACTATTCTTCTGAAAGGACGGACGATCAATCTGATTTTTTTTGTATTTAATGCCTTTCATTTTTGGGTTACACGCTATATATCTTTGGTTACATACGGTTACATACTATTCTTCTGAAAGGATGGACGATCAATCTGATTTTTTTACATTTAATGCCTTTTATTTTGGGTTACACGCTATATGTCTTTGGTTACATCGGTTACATACTATTCTTCTGAAAGGACGGACGATCAATTTGATTACACGCTATCCTCAACGAGACGGTTCAAATGGTGGTCACAGTATATACTTTCAAGGAGAAATTAGAAAAATTAAGTTATAAATAGGATATTATAGACAAAGACTTCCACTGAGAAGATTTTTGTCCGGCTATTGGTACAGTCCGACAGTTGGTTCCTGCCAATGATATGGCGAAAATTTTGCAGACATTTTTTGCAATTTTCCGTCTAGAGACACACTTTGTTTTCAGACAAAAGAGAATCCCAAAGATCTACCAAAACAAATACATACAATGAGCAACAAAGTTAACTGCCACACAACAAAACTATTTACAAGTCGCATCCCTGTGTTATCTTTGTCAGCACTCGGTGGTTTCAGATTACGAACGTCAACGAAGTGGGTGGGGTAAGAAAAGTGATACATTTTACTGCAATTCTCGGGACCTGCGCATGAACCAGTAGTTGTACCACGTTCCTCCAGATGATATGGCTATAGTATGAACTTTTTTAACGTTTTGTGAGACTTGTAATGTCTTGGGATGTACCGATTTAAACAGTTTTAACACCTACCGATCGGAGAACAAGACGCCAAATCTTTCCAAATTACAAGCAGACGTAAATTATTGCGCATGAGCGCGTTTTGAGAAAAGTAGATAAAGCTTGATCTAAATTAATTAATATTGGTTTTATTTATCAATCCTGTGTATTATTTGTATTAGTTTGTACAATTACAGACTGAGTCTGTAGCTGAGAAATCTTTTTATCAAATGTGGAACTATTTTTTACTGCGTAAATACAAATGGTGAAGTGCCTGGCTGTTCCATTTATCGACCATAATGGCTGTTCCCATCCAAAATCGGGCACAAATTGTCCCAAAACACGATTTTCTAACATGTGTTCCCCTTAGCTGTGCATGTCAACACGTAGAGCACCAAAGTGTGGAATTATGGTGGAAATTTCATGAAAAGTTATGTGTTGAGTTTTCCGTAATAAAACCTGCCCAAATGCCCCCGAAGGTCAACGAAGTGGGTGGGGTAACAAAAGTCAAACACTTTACTGCAATTCTCGGGACCTGCGCATGAACCAGTACTTGTACCATGTTCCTGGAGATGGTATGGCTATAGTATGATCTTTCTAACGTTTTGTGAGACTAGTAATGTCTTGGGATGTACCGATTTAAACAGTTTTAACACCTACCGATCGGAGAAGAAGACGCCGAATCTTTCCAAATTACAAGCAGACGTAAATTATTGCGCATGAGCGCGTTTTGAGAAAAGTAGATAAAGCTTGATCTAAATTAATTAATATTGGTTTTATTTATCAATCCTGTGTATTATTTGTATTAGTTTGTACAATTACAGAGTCTGTAGCTGAGAACTCTTTTTATCAAATGTGGAACTATATTTTACTGCGTACATACAAATGGTGAAGTGCCTGGCTGTTCCATTTATTCGACCAGTAATAGGCTGTTTCCCATCCAAAATATCGGGGGCACCAAGTTGTCCCAAAATACGATTTTCTAACATGTGTTCCCCTTAGCTGTGCATGTCAACACGTAGAGCACCAAAGTGTGGAATTATGGTGGAAATTTCATGAAAAGTTCATTGTTGAGTTTTCCGTAATAAAACCTGCCCAAATGCCCCCTATCTCGGCGTGTTTTCCCGGCGGGTCTTCAGCGACAATAACTGTCACTAGACTAGCGTCCAGTATCCAGTAATTTCTCGCTTTCGTTATTTTGTCCTTTCAGCACACAATAGTATCTCTAAATCGCTTGAAATAAATAGGGATGAATTAAAGCAAATGTTTTATAGTCCTAGCATAACTATCATTACAAACCGTAGTTATTCTTAAAGCGGTGGTTGCTAATTATATGTATTCAAATTAATTCAACTGGTGTCTGGAAGTGAAATCTATTTTCATGGGTGGCACAGTGTTATCACTTCACAGCGAAGAAAACGTTATGTTTCACACACTGTGCGTCCTGTACTGTGATAAGGTTAAAGCGTTCTCAAATTGTTTCCCCTGTTGAACGGAGTTTATGACAGTATAACAGATTAATGCATTCTTTGCAATTTTATAAAAAATAATAGAACATGTAAATCATTTTCCCATGGAAGCTATCTTTTCTCTTGCTGTTCAACATATTTAAATGAAATGAAGATTGCAAATTTACAAGACATACATGTACATATCAGATAAATACCTTGACACGGTAAAATAATCAATATCTGCATATGTATGTTCTTTATTTTTATATCGTTAATATATCAAACACCCCGGATAACCGATTGCAAATATCACTCTTCCATGTGTTACATTAAAGAGATGGGGTTAAATTGCTACCCCGCGAGAGGTATGGAGCGGCGTCGCAATTTTGTTTCTAATATGTCATTGGCGGTAGTTAATTAAGTGACTGTCTCAGATATCAAATATGTGGTTTTTCGCTTCATGTTCTGTGATCGCACCATTTTATTTGATCACATTCCCAAAAATATGTATGGGCCGCGCTCTGTGAAAATCAGCATTAATGAAAGGCTGAAAATGACGTCGCAGGGTTACGCATACATTTAGCAACGTCACGTCGGATTTTGACTTGGAATGGTTGCGTCATTGCAATAAGTTGTCCTATTTATAGCCGTACGCTTTACGGCTCAGACATATTTTAATGTTGGATATGTACAGGTCAGTTGTTTCAATAGTGGTTCAGATAGTTGTCTTTTTTTCAAGGCAATTTTGTCGATTATTTGTATACAAATGGGCATATTGCATTTATGATGTTTATAATATTTTATATGGACGACTTGTGAAATGACATTTGAGACTAAATAACCATACGACCGGTATTTTAGGTAACACATAACAAAATCAGTATTATGTAACTCAAATAATGCCTAATTTTTAGTTTAAATTTTTAAACTTTATTAATATAATTATATAACAATTACAAACAAACGCGCGATTGTAGTCGGCGTAGATGGAGGCGTCTGCATGTTTCTTAATTTGGGTTGAAACCGGAATACTCACAGAAAACAAAATTATCCTGTCTGGCGACCACCATCCGTATATGTACTTACAACTTGAAGATCGAGCTCTTTACTAATTATGGTGTTTTCGGCCGTCTAAGACGGAACCGTACACGCTGTACAAACCCAGTTCCGATTTTGGGATTTATTTATAGATTAGACTGCATTACGCATTTTGATGAGTAACGCTAACTTTCATTTGAATACCTTAATACAATATTGATTTTCGAAATATGTAGACACACTCAGGTAAATCTGCATTCATGTATGCATGACTTAATTATGTGTTACGTAGATCTACATATTGCATGATCATATTTATGAAAGGTCTTGGTTTACAGATGTCGTTCTATGGAAAACGATTTAATTCGTATTGGCAATACTTTCTGCACTGTTTGTCGCAAATTTAAAACTCAAAGGGGAAATGAACATACGTAATATAAGATATCAACTTAGGTTTAAACGTGTTTACTGATGGGGGGCTAATTACGCGGCTCCTGGCATATCGCATCATGTTGACACTGGGCCAAAAATGTTTTATTATTTAGTATTTAGCGTGTTGGTATTGTGTCACAGGCATATTTAGTGCGAACATAATTGTAGCCACCGGGGGCCCGTTTCACTAAACTTCGTACGACCAAAATGTTCGTAAGTGCAAATCTAGGATCGTCTGGAACATTCAATTGATGGATTTACATTTATTTAGCATAAGCTGCTCAATAAATATAAATCCAATAATTGTTTACAGGAAAACGTTGTTAATGTGGAATTTACAAATTATCTTAATTTTGTACTTACGAATATTTTAGTCGTACGAAGTTTAGTGAAATGGGCCCCAGGGACGTAGCCTACTGATTTGTATCTGTATCTGCAACCACTTGCATGTACCTTCTAATGTCATGTAATGTTTAGCGACTTTCAAAAATATCACATTGCCGTACGATTGCCGTTTGATAACTGTTAAATATTATTTTAATTGACAACTTGTAAATATGGTTATATGAATGTATGGCATATATTTTACTAGTAGTTTTGCAATCAATGCAGACCCTGATCAGGCTCCAACATTTACAATTTACAAATTTAAGAAGTCCAACTTTAGATCGTTGTTAATTTATTTACTACTAAACACTGAATGTCTGCGTGCTGTATTGTTTTTGTTTATCAAAGGCCGTTTTGGTCGGAGGCGTGTGAATGATATAAAGGGCGGATCCAGGATTTCAGGTTACGGGGGGGGGGCGGGGACTTCTTAATTGAAATAGTTTACTATATTTTCGAACTAGCAACGTTTGTTCGTCGACCAAGCGGAGCTGGGGAGACTGCTAGGTGGGTCCGGCGGTATGCCCTCCGGAATAATTTTGATATCTACACCCCATTTTGCTGCGCTATGGCGCATTTTAGACCAAACATATCATTTACCTCCCGCCAAAATTTTAGGGGGCCGGCGCGCCGGATTTTTCCACCTTACGTGAATCCGCCCTAGAATTACCACAAAATTCTATATTTGCAGATTCAACGCGTCTAAATTCAAACGAGACGCTTCAAACAAATGTCGCAATTTTGTGGTCGGTACAAATTTAGTGTGTAAATCACTGACTGGATTATATAGTGTGCAGACATGAATTCAAAATATAATACATGCACGTACGCCACGGTGCTTTTTATCATGGCTTGGTTGGCCACTTATTTCTTTGTTTACAAAGGCGTTGAATGTACTTTTTTCTGAAACGCACCACAATTGAATTGCAAATTTCGTTTTCAAATTAATTATTCAAATATTGATATACATATCAGTACTATTATGCTTACTGTCGGTATTTTTATCAGAACATTTTGTAACAATTATACAATCATGTATGTCACATCGCCACATTTTCCCGACATTGTGTATATATTATTTTTTTTTCAAATGGTAAACCCATTATCAAAAATTCAAGCCCACACACATTTAAAAATACACAGTAATGGATAATGTTACGCTGTTGGCCAATTTTGATTTAACAACTATACATTCCACTTACTAAATAAATACGCATGCTGTCGCGCGGGCATCAGTTAGTGAGTCATGCAAATAAAAACCTCCTGTATCAAAAATCATGTGGGGGGATCATGTCGGGGGGGGGGGGGGGAATATGTCCGGGGGGAGGGGATTATGTCCGTATCCCAATAAAAAGCATATGAAGGAACCTACAAAGTACGGTTGATAAATGAGTACATTTATAAAATTGAAAGAAACTTATATATAAAAAAGTCAGTACCGGCAGTAAATTCATAGACAGGATCGAGACGGGTAGCCCACACAATAACTTGTTTAAGCGGACACACCTAACGATATCTGCCCTCTCGGTGTGGTGGGGGGGGGGGGGCAGTGGCGCGGCGTTGGGCAGCCGAGGGAGTGGGGGTCATCACAGGATTTTCTCATTGACCTCCTACCTGCTAGTACGAGGTACATGTACATAAGACCGTCCGTC
>CM055277.1:12622506-12649120 GCA_029237695.1 Conchocele bisecta
CATTCCAAACATGCACTCAATTATATATGGTTCATAGAAACAGCTGCGTAATTTGGATTTCAAAAAGTTTACATGACGTCACATTTGCGTCACATAACGTAACGTCAAAATGCGGTAAAACACTTCATTGTATAACTATTCATGCGCAATTCACAATTCATCGATTATAATCTAAGAAATAGACTAAATGTGCATATGTATCCGCCATGGAAGTGTAATAAATATGATATTCCATCATACATTTTGAATAGCGGAAATAATACACTCGTGTCCGTCGGCGTCCGTGCAAGCAACTCGTTCGCTACGCTCACTCGTTGCTTACGCGGAAGCCGTCGCACACTCGTGTATTATTTCCCGCTATTCAAAATGTACGATGGAATATCCTCTATGAATATACTGAACTGTGCTGTAAATGTATGGATAATATGGATGAATATACTGAACTGTGCGGTAAATGTATGGATAATATGGATGAATATACTGAACTGTGCGGTAAATGTATGGATAAAATATGTATCTGAATATACTGAACTGTGCGGTAAATGTTAAAAATATGAATAATATACGCAAACTGCTGTGCTGGTAAATGTATGGATAATATAATGGATGAATATACTGCAACTGTGCTGTAGGGAATGTAATGGATAATATGGTATGAATATACTGCACTGTGTCTGTAAAATGTAATGGATAATATGGAATGAATATACTGAACTGTGCTGTAAAGGTAATGGATAGGAATGGATACGCCCTGTGCTGTAAATGGTAGGGATAATATGAATGATACTGCCACTTGACTGTGCTGTAATGTATGGATGAATATGGTGATGAATATACTGAACTGTGCTGTAAATGTATTGGATCAAATGGATGAAGAATATACGCAAACTGAACCTTGTCTGTAAATGTAATTGATAATATGGATGAATAAACTGAACTGTGCTGTAAATGTGTGGATGGAAAAATAATAGGAATGAATGCACTGAACTGGTCAAATGGTAATTGGATAAATTGGATGAATATAACTGAACAGTGCTGTAAATGTATGATAATATGGATGAATATACTGACTGTCTGAATGTATGATAATATGGATGAATATACTGACTGTGCTGTAAAGGATGATAAATATATGAATACACGAATGTCGTAAATGTATGGATAATATGGATAATGACTGAACTGTGCTGAAATGTGGAAAATATGGATGAATATCTGAACTGTGCTGTAAATGTATTGATAATATGGATGAATATACTGAACTGTGCTGTAAATGATGGATAATATAATAAATGGATGAATAATAACTGCACTGCTGTATGGTATGATAATATGGATGAATATACTGAACTGTGCTGTAAATGGTAATATGAATAATATGGATGAATACTGACTGCTGTAAATGATTGTAATATGGAGAATATACTGAACGTGCTGTAAATGTATTGGATAATATGGATGAATATACTGAACTGTGCTGTAAATGTATTGATAATATGGATGAAATACTGAACTGTGCTGAAAATGATGTAATGATAATTATGAAAAAACTGAAATAAAATACTGACTGTGCTGTAAATGTGATAATATGGATGAATATACTGAACTGCTAAATGTATTGTATATATGGATGAAATATACTGACTGTGCTGTAAATGTATGGATAATATGGATGAATATACTGAACTGTGCGGTAAATGTATGGATAATATGTATGAATATACTGAACTGTGCGGTAAATGATGGATAATAAGTATAATATACTGAACTGTGCGGTAAATGTATGGATAATATGGATGAATATACTGAACTGTGCGGTAAATGTATGGATAATATGGATGAATGCACAGAACTGTGCGTAAATGTATGGATAATATGGATGAATATACTGAACTGTGCTGTAAATGTATGGATAATATGGATGAATATACTGAACTGTGCGGTAAATGTATGGATAATATGTATGAATATACTGAACTGTGCGGTAAATGTATGGATAATATGTATGAATATACTGAACTGTGCGGTAAATGTATGGATAATATGGATGAATAATACTGAACTGTGCGTAAATGTATGGATGAATAATACTGAATGTGCGTAAAGTATGGATAATATGTAAAATATAACTGAACTGTGCGGTAAATGTATGGATAATATGGATGAATACTGAACTGTGCTGTAAATGTGATAAATATGGATGAATATACTGAAACTGTGCTGTAAATGTATGGATAATATGGATGAATATACTGAACTGTGCTGTAAATGTATGGATAATATGGATGAATATACTGAACTGTGCTGTAAATGTATTGATAATGGAATGAATTGCACTGAACTGTGCTGTAAATGTATGGATAATATGGATGAATGTACTGAACTGTGCTGTAAATGTATGGATAATGTGGATGAATATACTGAATGTTAAAGTATGGATATATGGATGAATACTGCACTGTGCTGTAAATGTATGGATAATATGGATGGAATATACTGAACTGTGCTGTAAATGTATTGAATAATATGTGAATATACTGCACTGTGCTGTAAATGTATTGATAAATGGATGATGCACTTGAACTGTGCTGAAGTATGGATAATAGGATGAATATACTGCACTGTGCTGTAAATGTATGGATAATATGGATGATTATACTGAACTGTGCTGTAATATGGATAATAATGGATGAATATACTGCACTGTGCAAGAAAATGTATGGATAATATGGATTAATATACTGCACTGTGCTGTAAATGTATGAAATATGGATGAATAATACTGAACTGTGCTGTAAATGTATGGATAATATGGAATAATATTACTGCACTGTGCTGTAAACTGTATGGATATTATGGATGAATATACGAATGATGCTGTAATGTATGGATAATATGGATGAATATACTGCACTGTGCTGTAAATGTATTGATAATATGGATGAATACTGCACTGCTGTAAATGTATGGATAATATGATGAATACTGAACTGTGCTGTAAATGTATGGATAATATGGATGAATATACGGAACTGACTGTAAATGTATTATAACTATGGATGAATATACTGCACTGTGCTGTAAATGTATGATAATATGGATGAATATACTGAATGCTGTATGTATTGATAATGGATGAATTACTGCAACGTCTGTAAAATGTAGGATAATATGATGAATATACTGAACTGTGCTGTAAATGTATTGATAATATGGATGAATATACTGCACTGTGCGGAAATGTATTGATAATAGGAGAATATACGCACTGTCTGTAAATGTATTGATAATATGGATGAATGCACTGAACTGTGCTGTAAATGTATGGATAATATGGATGAATATACTGCACTGTGCGGTAAATGTATTGATAATAGGAGAATATATGCACGGTGCTGTAAATGTATTGATAATATGGATGAATGCACTGAACTGTGCTGTAAATGATGGATAAGTATGATAATACTGAACTGTGCTGTAAATGTATTGATAATATGGATGATATACTGCAACTGTGCTGTAAATGTATGGATAATATGGATGAATATCTGAACGTGCATAAATGTATTGATAATATGATGAATATACTGAACTGTGCTGTAAATGTAAGGATAAAGGATGAATGCACAGAATGTGCTGTAAATGTATGGATAATATGGATGAATATACAGAACTGTGCTGTATGTATGATAATGGATGAATATACAGAACTGTGCTGTGTATGATAAATATGGATGAATGCACTGAACTGTGCTGTAAATGTATGATATATGGATGAATCATATGAAACTGTGCTGTAAATGTATGGATAATGGATAATACTGACGTGGCTGTATGTAAGGTATATGGAGAATATCTGAACTGTACTGTAAATGTATGATATGGATGAATATACTACAAAACTGACTGTGCTGTAAATGTATTGTATGGATAATAGGATGAAATATACTGAAACAAATGTGAACGTGAAATATGTATGCATAATATTGTGGATGAATACTGACTGTCGTAAATGTGATTAAGGTGAATATACTGAAACTGTGCTGTAAATATAATAGGATGAATACTGTGTGCAAATAGTAAATATATGAACTATGATGTGACTGTATGATGGATGACATACAATAAAGTCAACTGTGCTGTAAATGTATTGATAATATGGATGAATATACTGAACTGTGCTAAATGTATGTATGGATATATGCATGAAATATACTGAACTGTGCTGTAAAGTATTGGATATAGGATGAATATATGAACTGTGCTGTAAATGTATTGATAATATGGATGAATATACTGCACTGTGCTGTAAATGTATGGATAATATGGATGAATATACTGAACTGTGCTGTAAATGTATTGGATAATATGGATGAATATACTGAACTGTGCTGTAAATGTATTGATAATATGGATGAATATACTGCACTGTGCTGTAAATGTATTGATAATATGGATGAATGCACAGAACTGTGCTTTAAATGTATATATAACTATTTGGGGAGGGTGACTTTTGTTATTGATGAAAATGTACATACATTTAAATATTTTTTAGATTAAAGCCAAAAGGTCGTCGGCAGCAAAACATGGAACAGACATTAATAATCTTGAAAAATAATGTCATATTTTGCAAGTTGCCAGGTTTTCTTTTGTAACAAATGTAATAGTTTCTTTTTATCATTCAAAATAAATTGCAACATATATTCGCATACCATTAAGCAGTCTACCTTATATATACTTATCCAACTTGACCATAGATTTGCTGGCTCTGATGTAAGAAGAAAAGACAATCGGGATAGTTCATTTCTTACCTCTGATTCCCCGACAAAACAGCAAAACCACGACTACCGTCCGTCCAAGTAAGCCGCGCCCCATCTTGTTATGTGACGCTGTTCAATACCGGAATGCCCAGTAAACTAATCAGGCGCGCCTGATGAATCAATCAAGTGTACCTCGCACCGAAGGAACTGCGGTTTAACTTACAAGGTTGGCTTGAAGCCAGCGTAGCCGAGGGTCAGATTTCCGATGGGTGTCGGTCTCGATCCACATCACGTGGTATGATCGGCCTACGCATGTGTGACCCACATGACAACAGGGGTTTATTGAGCGTAACCTCCGATCAGGATCGACGCTGTTCGCCATTCAGTTATTGTAGTATTCCTGTCAGAAAAACGATTGTTCAAAGATCAAGTATTTTCCGCGCCCAGAAAAATGTGCCCAACATTTTTTCGCTACCAGCGTAGCCCCAGATCAGCCTGCGCATTCGCGCAGTCTGATCAGGGTCTACGCTGTTCGCCGGCCATTCAGTTATTGAAAGATAATAATATACTAATATGCCATTCAATAATGACTATATTAAGCAATAATGGCATACAAAGATATGAATGGGATCATTAATGTAGGGCTACAGGTAATATATTTCTGATGGGATGACTCCATGTTACGTATCTATGGAAGCGTCCTGGTGTCAATGCTAAACTATGTGTATCTAAGTCCTAATTAGGAGATAATAAGTCCTAATTAGAAAATAATATATCCTAATTAGGAGATATTTTAGTATTTCCTAATCTAATTAGGAATTATTATCTCCTAATTAAGTCTTACTATCTGTGTCAATGCTATAAAATATGTTATCTCCTAATTAGGAGATACTAACTCCTAATTAGGAGATTGTAATTAGGAGATTGTAAGTTCTAATTAGGAGATGCTAAGTCCTAATTAGGAGTTACTAAGTCCTAATAAGGAGTTACTATCTCCTAATTAGGACCTTGTAGAGATACTACTTAGTAGAGTTAGTATCTCCTAATTAGGAGGAGATCAATATATTTTAGCATTGGCACCAGGATGCTTCCATACGTATCAGACTTGTTAAAGTCAAGTACCGATTATTCAATTCATGATCTCAGGTCAGCCACTGCTGGGAGCCTTGTAGTTCCAAAATTTAGGATAAAATATTCGATGGTTCAATCTCGCACTCTGCTCCACAATTATGGAATTTATTACATCCTAGTATACACTACAATACAATACAATAGTTTTATTATTGGCGCGCTAGCGAAGAATTATATAACCAACATCCAAATTTGAGATCTTCCAGCTTTTATGCAAATTAGCATATGTCGGTCGCAGCACATATTTTGCGGGTTGGACATTTTAAAAACACGGGTGTTACGCCATAAAAAATAGTTCTAACAACTTAGCTTGATCGCCTTTTCAGTGTGATAAATGTTTTGTTTGATTTTTGTGTTAAATTTATGTTATTGCACAAGTTTCCGTAGTCTAAGGGTGCGACGATTAACCGCCATACTCGATTATTCGCGATTCGTAACTCCATGGTTCGGTGCACGAATACAATATTCGACTTCGGTCCAGAATAGGTCTCAGAATTGGTTTTCCTAATATTTATTTAGAACTAGTTTTTGTTGTTGTTGCTGTTGTTATTGCTGCTGTGAAATTCCTGCGCTTATTTTGCGCGAAACGCTTTCCATTCTAGATTAATTATAAGCCTATGTGTCATCCACAAACACATAATGTACTGCGAAAAATTTCAGGACGTTCAGTCCTTTGATTCAGTAAAGTAGGCCACCGGCCCACAACACATAACATGCATATTTTCAATTCAGTGTTACATTTTTAGTAAAACCCTCAATTTTAAAATGTCAATAACATATTCAATATTTATAAATCCAATAACGTAATTATACGTTGAGGACGGACGGACGTTCGGACACGGACGGACGGACGGACAGGGCCTATAGGGCACCGCCGATTCTCGGCGGGACCCTGATAAATAAATTGTATTGCAAAATTACTCTCAGCGGCAACAAAACGTTTAAATATCATGTATTACCCGCGCCCCGAAAACATATGTCCTCAAGTGTTTGCTGCCGCTGTAGCCCCAGACCAGTCTGACCAGGGTCTAGGCTGTTCGCCATTCAGGTATTGTATTACAAATTAACACCCGGCGGACAAATGTTTGAATAACATGCATTACCCGCGGCGACAAACATGTTCTCTTCAATGTTTGCTATCAGCGTAGTCCCAGATCACCCTGCGCATTCGCGCAGTCTGATATGGGTCTACACTGTTCGCCATTGTCATTGTATAGCTTTCGGCAACACAGTTAGAGATCATCGATCGGCCGTGTTACACTGTAACGGTATAGGACGCACCCTATCCACAGGTAAAAGTAACACATCACCGGAAGGCATATTAATTTAAAGGTACATGCCCACTCAGTAGGCACAAACTGTTCTTCATATCAGAGACACCACCGAAGACATTTTCTGGCAAACTAAACATTCATTCACAATTACCCCACGTATTGATTGACATTATTATACATTTTTCTTACATTTCAGCCAGTAGTTTACAGTGATATAGCTGTGAATTACACCACTCGGCAACAGTAGTTTACACCACTCTCCTGCTTACCATATATGGATAAATGACGCTAGTAACGTCGCAATGACGTATTTCCTTCGGCCAATCAAATGCTGTTCTCAGACCCACTGAATCGCGCGACAGTCGCCTTCACAACGACGCGCTTCCAGAAATTAATTCGCACATCTCTTGGCCATATTTTATTTGATTTGATTTGCTTTGCTTTTATAAAGTATCGGGTATGAAATGTAAGAAAACGTTTATTTAACCGGGTGAGCGGATTATCTTGAAATAATGCCCTCGTGATTGGGTCCTATCGCTAACCAAACTCAATTCGCTATGCTCGCTCGTTTGTGTCGCGTACGGATCTATTCACTCATGCATTATTTCACGATATTCAGCTCACCTGGTTAAATAAACGGTATATATCAGACGTAAAATTCCACACAGATATCAGGGGAGATAACCTATTTCCTTAAACTGTTAACGGACATTACTATTTATTCTCTCTGTATTTATTGTTTGATGTGCAATATACTTTATAATCTGTCGAAAATATGTTTTCAGGTGACGCATTTATTTAGTATAAATAATTAAAATATATCATGCCTCAGTTGCATATGAAAATAGCCTGATACCACCGCGCGTCATTATCAGTAAAATAAATATCACTAAATGATTATATCTGTATAGCGGGCACTCGTAATTTTTAGAACTTGCGGAATAGTGACACAATTATGCACTTATTTAATTCCTATAAAGAACCGTTTGTGCACACTGAGTGGGCATGTACCTTTGAATGTAACCGGTATGTGTGGTAGAAGGGAGTAAAGAATTTGTTTAATAACTTATTTAATTTTTCTCGCTTATTGGTGGTTTTAGGTGTATGTAATGTATTTATACCTGTGTGACAATCTGGATCTGCTTTTGTATCAAATACCGTCATGATAGTTCTTTTCTCAGTCGGTAGCTCAACCATGACCGACTATTACAAAAAATGTATTACTGCGATGTACCCAGATGTAAATTAATATATGTTAGACGGCCATATCTGGCACCGTCGCCATATCGCGGACAGTGTATGTCCTGATCAGATTGCGCAGTCGCGCAGGCTGATCTGGCGTACACTGGTCGTAAACTCAAGACATCCATTTTGTCGCATTGTGTCACAAGGAGAAGATCTATTACGAACGACACAATGGGTCTTTATATTGAGGCCGTCAGCATATAGATCACATTATACAATAGCTGCACGTTTTCCTCTTTATAGGCAACAGTTTGCACTATATTACGGGGCCCCACAGGGGACTTAGAATTAATTTTTTGTATTACTTCGTTCCCACGAAATAACAATTCATTCCCTCAATGTAACATTTCGTTCCCACGAATTAACAATTCGTTCCCTCAATTTAACAATTCGTCCCATTAACAATTCGTTCCCACGAAATAACAATTTGTTCCCTCAATTTAACAATTCGTTCCCACGAAATAACAATTCGTTCCCTCAATTTAACAATTCGTTCCATTAACAATTCGTTCCCACGAATTAACAATTCGTTCCCTCAATTCACAATTAGTTCCCACGAAATAACAATTCGTTCCCGTGGTCGTTCCCACGGGAACGAATTGTTAATTCGTGGGAACGAATTGTTATATCGTGGGAACGAATTGTTAATTCGAGGGAACGAATTGTTATATCGTGGGAACGAATTGTTAAATTGAGGGAACGAATTGTCATTTCGTGGGAACGAATTGTTAATTCCAGGAACGAATTGCCACTTCGTGGGAACGAATTGTTAATTCCAGGGAACGAATTGTTAAATTGAGGGAACGAACTGTTATTTCGTGGGAACGAATTAATACAAAAAATCCATGTCTCCTGTGGGGCTCCGTACTATATCGCTACACCACAGTCAACGGTAAAATATTGCGTAATAGCATTTACATTTTGCTCACTAAAATATAGAAAAAACGGCAGTGATTTGACGTTCATACTACGCTATATGTGTTATTGAGAGTTTTGTTTTTTTTGTTGGCGTTTAACGGCCTATCAACAGCTAAGGACATTTAAGGCCGGGTTGTTATTGAGGGACAATTCTACAATATGACACAAACATATTACAATAAACTTACCTACTAAAGTGTGTAATAGCAACATTCTTAGGTCACTCTCCACGAAGTAGACATTAAACAAAGAACGCTTCAAACGCACATTTCCAAAGACTACTACGTCATAACACTTATGTAATGCAGTGAAATGAAATGTAAATCTCCATATATCACATGCACTCACAGTCAGCCCTTTTCACGGTCTGACATACCGGCATCGTGCGATAGGAGAATGGAATAGCTAGGTTAAATTAACCGGCCCATCGCCTCCTTCATTTAATGCACACATTTTGACTGTATCGCAGACATTAGTAAATTTGGAAACAAACGGGCCAACGGTCATTGGACTGACATTTTTTGGGCTGAAATAGCCCATACCATATTAAAGGTACATGCCCACTCAGGGCATGTACCTTTAATATGGTATGGGCTAAGTGATCTGGTGTGTCGCTAAACCAGATCAAGATTATTACAAAGGCTACCAATGGGGACATCATCAGTGTGGGGCAGTCTGGCGATACAGTTTCAGTTATTTCAGTACTTTCATTTGTTTCGTTATGACGAGGTACCGCTTGTTTTACCTTTTTTAAAGGCATCGAATTACACGACAATGCCATAAATCGATGGCAATCGCCGAACTCCACTATCAGAAAACAAACAACAATAATGTCACGTGCGGTCTTACTGCACTGGTTTACTATCACATACTTTTCTTTACTTAATTTACTCTTCTCTCAACAGCTGCCCCATGATGTTCGGTTTAAAGAGGTTCCACTGTAATTCAGGTATATGAGTGCTGCAATACATATGTGTATGCATTGCGATCATGAACAGGCATTACCAATATACGTACAGTACGGTTAAAGTTACCAACATTGAGCAAACGCATGTGGTCTTTCTGTCCGGTTTAGTTTGTAAAGTAATTTCGGGTCAAAGGTCGAATCTCGTAGTTCACCTGTATTGATGGAAGAAAACTCTCAAACGATCCGATCTACAAATTTCATAAGAAAAAAACAATATAACCTTCATATTAATTCATTTTACTGCTGAAATTTGCAAATATACATACGATTGTACACAGTTTATGAATACATTTATTCCACAAAATGGGCTTTCACAGTGTAATAAAAGCATAATACACTAGTATAGTGTAATAAATGAGCCCTCAACAGAAAACATATCATATTATGTACAGCTTCAGAGTATGACGATGTGCTTATACAATAAATATATTCTAACAGTTGTGTTGATCTAACATGATATTTATTTAAATTGATGACTGATATCATAATAAACTCGGCATAGCCTCGTTTCTTATGAAATCAGGACCTCGTTTAATAATCATGTCAAATTATCACTCATGTAAGATCGTCTATATACAGAAAATATATCTACCATATGCCAAGGAGGGATCGTAGCTAGTTATCTCCCGTTGAATCTATTTATAGAAATCCGGTCCAAATTATGTGATTTAGGGCTTTATTGCTTGTAAAAAGAACGAGTGTCGAACGATTTGTTGTGTAAAAGAGCCATTATCGAGTAGTGTTGAGCCAGGTTATCCTACATATCTACACAGATTGATACGGGACTGCATTGATTGCCATATTCATATTTTTACACTTATTAATGTTATTGAAAACAGTGTAGACTCAGATCAGACTGCACATATGTGCAGTCTGATCTGAGTCTACCCTGTTCTCAGTCTTAATTGTTACGCTATTCAGTAAGAAATAAACGATAAAATAAACCATAGGACCGGATCTCTATAAATAGATATGGAAAGGGAAATAACTAGCTACGATTCCTCATTAACATTGGCCTGTTTCACTGGAGAAATGTTGACAGTTGGTTATACAACCAGTGTAACCCCAGATCCGACTGCGCATTCGCATAGTCTGACTGGACGCTACACTGTTTGCCATTCAGTCTGTAAATCACCTATCCTGCTTCTGACAAACACAATATATCCATATCAGACTGCTTGACTGTGCTAGAAGATCAGAAGTTACACTGGTCGCAAACCTCATCGGCCCCATTTCTCCCGCCACAATTAACCGCATATATAAACTGGATCTCGTTTATATTTTAAAGCCGGTTTCTGTATCCACCTCCTTCCGTTCGCCCCTTCTTGGGAGACGACATGCAAGGTCATCGAGCCAGTGCCGTCGTTAAATCCAAGCATTTACATTTTAATCACCAACTATGATTTAATTGGGCGGTTGACAGAACATTACAGTGTGTCTATTGTTCAAATATTGGAGTCATGCCCGCCTTTTATGGCTACCGTGGAAATCTCGACAATGATATCGATATATTTTCAATGCCAGTATGTCCTACCCTTAGAAATACGCATGTGTTTGTGTTATTTGTTCACATTATTAATTTTCTTACGAAAACAATCAAGTTGCATATGTGAATTTAACAGTTGTCAGGGGCGTAGCCAGGGACAAATTTCTGATACGCACACATATCAAATGGTAGAACATTGGGTGAGCATGGCTCACTCGTCGACCTAGCGAAGTGAGGGAGAGTGCTAAGGGGGTCCGGGGGCATGCCCCCCGGATTATTTTTGAAACGGAGATCCTATCTAACGCGTTTTCCTGCATTATTTACGGCACCATTTGTTTGTAATCGACATGTACGTTTGATACAAAATGCGTTCTGTTCCAGACTCAATAGCAACCTCCCCCCCCACCACCCCCAAGATTGTATTGCATATTTCGAAAAATAAGCCTTTTTTTTTAATTATTTTATTTTTTCTCGTGCGCACGTGCGTACGTGCGTATGCCTGGCTACGCCACTGGTTGTGTGTCATACCATTGGAGATAGAAAATTACAAATATATAGATATACAGTGGAACCTCTCTAAACCGGCCTGGGGACCTCCCAGGGTGTCCGGTCTAGAGAGGTTCCACTGTAATTAATCACTCCATGAACAATGTTTGTAATTTGCAATCATGTGACACGACAATGAAAGAAATTACAGTGAAACCCATCTAAATTAAACACAATGGGGTCGCCATTGGTGTCCGGTTTAGACCAATAGCCGATTTCACCAACATCGCAAAGTATACATTTCCAGCAAAGTATACTTTGAGGCAGTAATAATTTATATTTCCGGAAATGCATTATTTCATACAGAACTAACGACTGTATATATTTGATGATTAAAAAGTATGCAGAATTATTATACTGAATTTATTACATTATCACAGCCAAAATGGCTGTGATAATGTAATAAATTCAGTATAATAAAAAAGTAATACAGTTTATCCTAAATGAAAATATCTCCCTCAAAGTATACTTTGCTAGAAAAGTATACTTTGTAATATTGGTGAAATAGGCTACTGTTGTTGAACTCTTTGAGAGTTGTTGTATGTGTAAAGGTCGAAGAGGTGAAACTGTACGATGGCTTGTACATACAAACATGGCAGCAGAGACGGCAACTCAATGTACCATATAATATACAATAACGAGACAATATTCACATATCTTATATTCATATACCACATCACTCTTATGAATCAATCATGATTTAAGCCAAGTATGTCTTTCTATGACATAATTCCTTTATTTCCAAAGGGTTTCGTTTTTTCTCACTCCTCCTCCAGTCCATCCGGCTCCGTCCGTTCCCAGTGTTAAATATCCAAAGGTACAATATTTAAGGTTGTTGTACCATTCTTGTGGCCCCATGTAAAGTCAATGGAAATCTAATAAAAAACCTACTCATAAACCGATAGCTACTTACACAAATAAACCATATACTTATATGTGTTCAATAAGTCTTTATACAGATCCTGCGACCAAGGAAATCACACCATATGCTGTAATTAGAAAACAATAAGTACATGTTGGTGTTTTACAATTAGAATTTGGCTTCTACACACCTGTGTAGAGACATAAATATACACGTGCTGCATCAAAATTGGTCTGTTATCTGGATATTACAGGTGTGTGTGTGTGCAGTTTTATTTGTATCAATATATGCATAAAGACTTACTGATCTCATTCGTGTTGTTTATTTATCTAAGCTGCTTTTGTTTTACTATAAGAGTTTTTTTTATCAATGTTCAATAGACTTAACATGGGGCCACAAGAAGAGTACAACTACAATAAGCCAGCCTTGGACTGATTGGGATGTGTAGACGCTATGCGATATCTGTAGGACCCCAAAAGGGGTTACGCAGTTGATACAATGTCACTGTGACTGGATAAACGGGGCTTATGGCAATTGCGAATAGTGTAACTCCTGATTAAATAGCATAGTTATAAAAAATATACAGTGCTTGGAGCAACGCGGTTGTTTTATTGATACAATGGCGAACAGTGCAAATCCTGATCAGACTGCAGATGCACAGGCTGATCTGGATATACACTGGTCGCAGAACCCATAAGCCACGTTTCTCCAGTAACAACCACAGATGAACAGGCTGATCTGAATCTACACTGGTCGCAGAACCCATAAGCCACATTTCTCCAGGAACAGCTACAGATGAACACGCTGATCTGGATCTACACTGGTCGCAGAACCCATAAGCCACATTTCTCCAGGAACAGCTACAGATGAACAGACTGATCTGGATCTACACTGGTCGCAGAACCCGTAAGCCACATTTCTCCAGGAACAGCTACAGATGCACAGGTTGTGATGTGGATCTACACTGGTACACCCCAAGCAGCACGTTTGCCGCTGTATCATGTTTATAGGCAACACGTTGCACTATATCGCTGTATCATGTTTATAGGCAACAAGTTGCACTATATCACTGTATCATGTTCATAGGCAACACGTTGCACTATATCACTGTATCATGTTTATAGGCAACAAGTTGCACTATATCACTGTATCATGTTTATAGGCAACACGTTGCACTATATCGCTGTATCATGTTTATAGGCAACAAGTTGCACTATATCACTGTATCATGTGTATAGGCAACACGATGCACTATATCGCTGTATCATGTTTATAGGCAACACGTTGCACTATATCGCTGTATCATGTTCATAGGCAACAAGTTGCACTATATCATTGTATCATGTGTATAGGCAACAAGCTGCACTATATCACTGTATCATGTTTATAGGCAACACGTTGCACTATATCGCTGTATCATGTTTATAGGCAACAAGTTGCACTATATCGCTGTATCATGTGTATAGGCAACACGTTGCACTATATCACTGTATCATGTTTATAGGCAACACGTTGCACTATATCGCTGTATCATGTTTATAGGCAACAAGTTGCACTATATCGCTGTATCATGTTCATAGGCAACACGTTGCACTATATCGCTGTATCATGTTTATAGGCAACACGTTGCACTATATCGCTGTATCATGTTTATAGGCAACAAGTTGCACTATATCACTGTATCATGTGTATAGGCAACACGTTGCACTATATCACTGTATCATGTTTATAGGCAACACGTTGCACTATATCGCTGTATCATGTTTTGTAGGCAACACGTGCACTATAATCACTGTATCAGTGTATAGGCAACACGTTGCACTATATCACTGTATCATGTGTATAGGCAACACGTTGCACTATATCGCTGTATCATGTTTATAGGCAACAAGTTGCCACTATCACTGTTTCATGTGTATAGGCAACACGTTGCACTATATCACTGTATCATGTTTATAGGCAACACGTTGCACTATATCGCTGTATCATGTTTGTAGGCAACACGTTGCACTATATCACTGTATCATGTGTATAGGCAACACGTTGCACTATATCACTGTATCATGTTATAGGCAACACGTTGCACTATATCGCTGTATCATGTTTATAGGCAACAAGTTGCACTAATATCACTGTATCATGTGTATAGGCAACACGTTTGCACTATATCACTGTATCCAGGTTTTATAGGCAACACGTTGCACTATATCGCTGTATCATGTTTGTAGGCAACACGATGCACTATATCACTGTATCATGTGTATAGGCAACACGTTGCACTATATCACTGTATCATGTGTATAGGCAACACGTTGCACTATATCGCTGTATCATGTTTATAGGCAACAATTTGCACTATATCGCTGTATCATGTTCATAGGCAACACGTTGCACTATATCACTGTATCATGTTTATAGGCAACACGTTGCACTATATCACTGTATCATGTTTATAGGCAACACGTTGCACTATATCACTGTATCATGTTTATAGGCAACATGTTGCACTATATCACTGTATCATGTTTATAAGCAACATGTTGCACTATATCGCTTTATTATGTTGCACTATATCGATGTATCATGTTTGTAGGCAACATGTTGCACTATATCGCTGTATCATGTTTGTAGGCAACATGTTGCACTATATCGCTGTATCATGTTTGTAGGCAACACGTTGCACTATATCGCTGTATCATGTTGCACTATATCGCTGTATCATGTGTATAGGCAACACGTTGCACTTTTCGCTGTATTCATGTTGGTAGGTCACAGGTTGTCACTATATCGCTGTATTCATGAGTATAGGCAACCACGTTGCACTATATCGTTGTATCATGTTTGTAGGCAACATGTTGCAATATATCGCTGTATCACGTTTATAGGCAACACGTTGCACTATATCGCTATATCATGTTTATAGGCATATTGGCATTTACACTAACATATAGAGAAAAACCTACAGGGCGTTGACGTTCGCCATATTGTTATTGAGAGACAATTTACCATGGGAAAGAATTGTCATTTCGTGGAAACGAATTGTTATTTCGTGGGAACGAATCGTTATATCGTGGGAACGAATTATTATTTATTGAGAGACAAACAGTATGACACACAATATTACCATAAACTTACCAAATAAAATGTGTGAATGTTTTAACACAATTCTTAGGTCACTCTCCACGAAGTAGAAAGTAAACCAAGAACGCTTCAAATACACATTTGGAAAGACTACTCCGCCGTAGCGCTTATGTAATGCAGTGTAATGGAATGTAATTACAGTAAAGTACTCGGAACCAGTACAGACCCCATAACGTTAAGCCACATTTCTCCAGTCAAATCCAGAAAATGTAATTGTATCGAACGCAAATGTTTTGCATTGTTCACATAGCCGTAAACTTTGGGCAGGTTTCGAGTATCATGGTACGGAGCCCCGCAAGGGACGCAATTTTTTTTGTTTTTTATTAATTCGTTCCCACGAAACAACAATTAGTTCCCACGAAATAACAATTCGTTCCCTCAATTTAACAATTCGTTCCCACGAATTAGCAATTCGTTCCCTCAATTTAACAATTCGTTCCCACGAAATAACAATTCGTTTCAACGGGAACGAATTGTTAATTTGTGGAAACGAATTGTTATATCGTGGGAACGAATGGTTAATTCGAGGGAACGAATTGTTAAATTGAGGGAACGAATTGTCATTTCGTGGGAACGAATTGTTATTTAATGGGAACGAATCGTTATATCGTGGGAACGAATTTTTATAACGAGGGAACGAATTGTTAAATTGAGGGAACGAATTGTTATTTCGTGGGAACGAATTAATAACAAAAAATACATGTCCCCTGCGGTGCTCCGTTTCATGGAGAGTTATCGTAGCGGGTTAGCAATTCTATTTATATATACCAGCACTCCAGATAAGGTGTGTATTAGCGTATTTGACGCACTTATTTTAGCTGAATACGCATTGATTATCAACGGTGGGAGTACAAAATACTCACAGCAATGTGAAAATACGCATTGATTTCAAACTGAGTAGTGGAAATACTGTAATAAAGTTGATTGAACATGTACTTAGTTGAGCTGCACAAAAAGCATGTTTGCTTTTTGCTGCTCAACCAAATAAATGTTCAACTGTATTACAGTATAAATAAGTGAATAAGTAATAATGCACTCAAATAAGTGAATGGTTAATTTGTTTTATGTTTTGATCATTTGTTCCCTATTACATAATGAAGAAAATCAATAATCCGGCATTAGAAAAATAAAATACGCATCTAATATGAAATCAGACGCAAAGCCTATCTGGAGCTCTGTATGCCATAGGGCGCCGTTTTGCTATTTATTCAGTATTCAAGGTATGGATATCCATAATTCGATGTTTCGATCAATAATTTGATTATTGGATATCCATAATTCCAATGAGTTTTGGATATCTATAATGCGTATGTATGCATAGGGCGCCGTTTTGCTATTTATTCAGTATTCAAGGTATGAATAACCATAATTCGATGTTTCGATCAATAATTTGATTATTGGATATCCATAATTCCAATGAGTTTTGGATATCTACATGTATAATGCGATGTATGGATAAGCATAATTCGATTTTTGGATATCCATAAATACAATTGATTGCTTGCTAGATATCCAGAAATCTAATTAGGGATATCCAAAAGTCGAATTTATGGATATTCAAAACTCGATTTATGGATGTCCACAAATACTGAATAAATAGCAAAACGGCGCCTCTGGAGTTATGGATATCCACAAATACTGAATAGATAACAAAACGACGCCCCTGGAATTGCGGATCTCCACAAATTAATTCTTAGATAACCACGAATACTGAATAAATAGCAAAACGGCGTCCCATAGTGTACCAGGTGCTAGACTGAACACCATTTCCACAAGGCGCTTTTATCCAATAACAATCACACATAAGAAGAAGTACCTGGTGCTAGACTGGCCAACATGGCGTACCATAGTATACCAGGTGCTGGACTGGTCACCCTGGCGACTGGCCAACATGGCGTCCCATAGTATACCAGGTGCTACACTGGCCACCATTGTGTCCCATAGTATACCAGGTGCTGGACTGGCCACCATGGCGTCCCATAGTATACCAGGTGCTAGACTGGCCACCATGGCGTCCCATAGTATACCAGGTGCTAGACTGGCCACCATTGTGTCCCATAGTATACCAGGTACTAGACTGGCCACCATGACGTCCCATAGTATACCAGGTGCTAGACTGGCCACCATGGCGTCCCATAGTATACCAGGTGCTAGACTGGCCACCATGGCGTCCCATAGTATACCAGGTGCTGGACTGACCACCATTGTGTCCCATAGTATACCAGGTGCTAGACTGGCCACCATGGCGTCCCATAGTATACCAGGTGCTGGACTGGCCACCATGGCGTCCCATAGTATACCAGGTGCTAGACTGGCCACCATTGCTAGAAGGCACGTTTATCCAATAACAATCACACACAAGAAGATGGCGTGGCAAAACATACAACAAACCGAATTTCTCGGATCACAATATATATATTGTTTATTAAATCTCACCAATGGATATAATAATAATAATTTACAATTTCAAGAAAAATAGTATATTTTGTGTAAGAATTACAAGAAACTAATAAATCAACTAGCTACATACGAAGGGGTACCAGAATCTTCGAGAAATAATTCTTTATTAGGAAAACGTGCTAATAAGCCGATGAGAAATAACATTATCATAATACACCAACATTGACGTTACAACGATATCGTAGTGTCGCTACATGTACATACACCAACATTGACGTTACAACGATATCGTAGTGTCGCTACATGTACCAACATTGACGTTACAACGATATCGTAGTGTCGCTACATGTACATACACCAACATTGACGTTACAACGATATCGTAGTGTCGCTACTTGTACATACACCAACATTGATGTTACAACGATATCGTAGTATCGCTACATGTACATACACCAACATTGACGTTACAACGATATCGTAGTGTCCCTACATGTACATACACCAACATTGATGTTACAACGATATCGTAGTGTCGCTACATGTACATACACCAACATTGACGTTACAACGATATCGTAGTATCGCTACATGTACATACACCAACATTGATGTTACAACGATATCGTAGTGTCGCTGCATGTACATACACCAACATTGACGTTACAACGACATCGTAGTGTTGCTATGCTGACATCACGACGTCACGTGGCCTCATGGACACATTGCTAATTTCTTCAGTACGTCAATATACAAATGTATAAATAGTAGAGCGAGTTTGGAGTTATCCATTCATATTACATATTATACAATACACACATTTGTCATTAATGATGTTACATCATTTTAATGAATTGTCGCTGCCTTTAACTTTATAAAACATGATTAAAACCAACACATATAAGACACCAGATGGCCGCGGCCCGCATGCCGAGGCGTTAGATGGTTTCATAAAGTATTTATTTTAAGATTAAAAATATTACTGTAACAGTTGTGGAGATATAAGGTATGCACAACTTAAATTTAAAAGTCATGTTGCCTTGGCCTTGGGCATGTGGGCCGCATGTTGTGTAGAATGAATATATGGGTGGCACTAAATACGTAGTTGAAGTTTGAAGTAAATAGGAGCAAAGTTTTTGGAGATACAAGGTATGTAAACACGTTAGCGCAGAATCCGGACACACACACGGACACACGCACGGACACCCGGACGCCAGTGTGACGACAATGTCTCGCTTCCCGCAAGCGGGCTCGACAAAAATGAATATACAATCTAACAGACAAAAAAGTGACTTATCTCAGATATCATGTTAAGTGATATTTCGCTTAATGCACCGACAATAGCACATACATATAAATAAATAGCACCATTTTATTTGATCACATTCTCATAATTATGCGTTGTTTTAATATAAAATGCTATCAGAAACTTAGATAAGCAGTGGATTTGTGTTGTGAAAAGATTATGCTCTGTCCATTTAGAAAGAAAGACGGTTCCACTATAGAAGGTACTGTAATTAATTTAAATAAAATTAGCAACAATTTATTTTTCAGTATTATAAACATATTGTTTTTTTACAAATCCACGATTGTTGACAGGTACAATTGAATATACTAGTGTTCGTATGTGACGTGTATGCAGTTTGTCTGATGTTCTCGAATTGTCTGGTACCCTCGCGTACATTTTGTCAGACTGTAAACTACACGTGCATTAGAACAGTACATCGTCAGCATCTGTCAGTATTATAAGAGACCAACATAGAATGAATATATACACGTATATACGTATTATGACACAGTAACATTAAAGGTAAATGCCCACCCAGTATGTTATAATATAGGGAGACAGATAGTTTTGTATATTCTGTAGATACGACATTTTCTGGAAAATTAAACATTCATTCACCATTACCCCACGCATTGATTGACTTTATTATACATTTTATATCATACGTAAATTTACACACTGGTATCTGGGCGATAACCGTGTTATCGTAAAATGTTAACGGACATTACTATTTATTATCTCTATTAATTTTTTTGATGTGCAAAGGTAACGCATTTAATTAGTGTAAATAATGAAACAAATAGCATGCCTCATTTGCATATGAAAATAGCCTGACAACACCGCGAGTCACTAACATAAATATTACTAAATGATTATATTACTGAAGTAGAAAAGAAACGTTACATGCGGTTAATGATGATTGTATTAAAACAAAAATAGTTGTCAAAATGGCAAACGCATGTCAGTGTGTTGAAACAATTAATTTACACATGCCAAACTGTCATAACGATATGTCAATAAATGCGTGCATATGGAGTGGTTATGTATGATGACCCTCAAAATGGAAAGTCGCAAATCTTACTACATGTGTATCTCGTATGTCCACCCAGGGCGGCGATGGAAGCCTGACAGAGGTGACGCATATAGTTAATTACTGCTTCAACACTGGCCTTTCGAATGGCATTCCAATCTTCAAGCAATTTCAAGTTGTTGCATGCCTGCTCGTAGCTTGCCGAGAGCATCACTCCTTTCAATTTCAGAGAGTATGTGCATTTGTGCAATATTGGATAGCACGGACAGTGCAATGATTTCAACAATTCTTACAGTGCATGAGAACATCTACGACTTGCTATTTCACAATTTGCAACTTTTTATTTTGAGGGTTTCCGTACAAACACATTTGGCCTGCACCCATTTTTTGACATATCGGTATGAACATATCGGCGAACAAATACTTTGTTTAATGACTCTGAAAATTTTGTACCATGGTGATGTGTGGTTTTTGAGTAAACTTGCAATTAACCCTATGTAACGTTTCTTTTCCACTTCGGTATATATGTATAGCCGGTACTGAGTATGTCTACTGAGTGGGCTTGTACCTTTAATAACGGTTTTATATCCACATTTCAGATTCTTGTTACGTGGTCTTCAGAAATAAGCTATGAATCTATAGTTACACTATATTTTACTATAAATATGTTTCATCTCTTTCTGCGCTTATCAGGGTCTGCCTCAAATTAATTTGTCCATTTTGTATGTTTATTTTATATTAGTGCACACAATTTACTTATATTAACCAATTACACAATTTCATTTGCTTGAATTTCAAAAAGATGTATAAAATCGGAAACGGTGATAAACAGGGAAGATAATTTGCATATACATTTATTCTACACATTTGTCAAAACGTAGTGCAAGGCTAATTATGTTTCAGTATTAGATCTATAAACATTGTTATGCTAATCATATTTTATTTCAGGCGACTCCTGTGAACAATTGGGTTCCGAAATACGAAATACGATTCAAATAAACAATTCAAATAGTTTGCTAATCTGTTTCAACAGTTTCCTTGCACATATGTGGCTGTGACTGGAGAAATGGGACTGATGGTATTTGTGATCAGTGTAATCCTGATAAATGATCACACTTATGTAGCCTGATATTGATCTATATTGCTTGTTAGAAACATGGAGGCTGTTTTACTGATGGAATGGCGACCAATGCAGATCCTGATCTGACTGTGCAGATGCACATGCTGATCTGGACCTACGCTAATCACAACACCCATAAGCGCCATTCGTCCAGTCACAGCCACATCCTGATCAGACTGTACAGATGCACAGACTGATCTGGATCTACACTGGTCACAACACCCATAAGCCCCATTCCTCCAAATACAAAATTAGTTTGGTTTAAGCTTTTAAATATTTTCTCTATTGTTCTACACAGAATTATGCGTTGTGACCAATCATTTGAACCGTCTCATCAAGTCTAGTCGAGACGGTTGAAATGAGTGGTCAAACATATACTTTCATCGAGAAAATTGGGAACAAGTTTATAAGTTTAGATACCTGTGAATGTGTATCCCGCTATAATGGGCAAAATACTTCATACATGTAGAACCTCTCTACACCGGACACCGCTGGAACCCGTGTGAGGGTATTTTGATGGGTTTCACGGTAATATAATGGCACCGATGGTCATGTATGTTAGTGATCGCAAAACACGGTATCATGTCTCGGAGTGGTCGTATGCACATGTATGCACGATTTACAGTGGAACATCTCTAAACCGGGCACTATGGGGCCTCCCAGGCTGTCCGTTTGAGAGCGGTTGCACTGTGTACATGCGTGTCTGCATGCCAGCCCGCAAGCTGAGGATGATTTAGGTAAGTCGTGCCTTGCTGAATGATAATACTCCCGTAACTATATACAGTGGAACGTCTCTAAATCTGGACACCATGTAAACCATACGTGGTTAGTTAGGATGGGTTGCACTTTCACTTGTCACTGTTGGTAATGTATGTCCATGATTGCAAAGCACACATGCCTGTGAGGAGTGATCACATGCCTTATGTACGGTGCAACTTCTCTAAACCGGACACCCTGGGAGGTTTTAGAGAGATTGTAAGTACATATGTAAGTATGTATGTGAGCTAGTTTGTAAAATGTAAGTGATTTCGATAACTCACATGACAATTCGTTAGCTATATACACGTGTACAACATTATTTTAATGTGCATGCCACACAGCTGGGCGTGTTCTTCATTGTGACAATAAGCGTCTGGTCACAACGTCTGTACGATACCGTGTACGGTTTCACCAAGCCATTAGTGGACGACGCGAACACCCTGTGGTAACTTCCATCCTTCTTTATGACGTGAATGGCATTGGTACGTTGACAACAAAACAAAAGGTTGTCGTTCTCGTCGAGTGACATGCCGCGTGGTTGACGTATCTGGTTATGTTTAACGTCATACATGACATCGCCAGTAGCAGTAAAACACGTTATGCGATTCTTACGACAGTCGGATACATACACCGAGCCTCGCGGGTTCACAGTTATGTAGTACGGCCGTGAGAACATGCCTTCACCACCGGCGTCCCGCCCAAGCCTCCGTGTCACCGCCCCGCGTCTATCTAGCACCAGGACGTGGCCGTTACAGACTTCGTCATCCCTCCAGACACTGGTGTAAATCTCCCCGGCGTGGACAGCCACACCGTAGCACTTCAGATCGGTGGTGACGGTGCGGCCCGCCCGGAGCGTGCTGCCACGCCGACCCACTGCAGCTTCTTACTAAGCGGCATCGTCACTATGACGTCGTCGGTGCCGTCGGCGGCCACGTCCCAGGGCCCATGCGTATCTGATAAACTCAGTGTTGATTTCAGGGAAAGCATTTTATCGAGGAGAATCACCTGCTTATTTGAATTGTCGACTAATATAGCCTGTCCATCGGGCAGAATCGTGGACCCGGTTATGTGTTTAGATGGAACGTTTATCTTCGTTACAGAATCAACCTGCATATCGGTATATGGCGTCGGTGTAGACACGGGACATGTTGAATGCAATATTGATGTTGCTGAAGTGACTTGCAATTCCCCTAACCTGTCGACACGAGTCAGGATATCGGCCAGAGACGGCGACGGAATGTATTTAATGTCGGCCCGGTAAGATTCTGTTTCTATATCGGTGAACGTTAAAGCCGTGCTAGGCCGTGTAGCGCGTAATTTGTTAGCAAGAAAAACACTTGACAAACTGTCAGCGTCTGATTTCGCCTCGTAGCCGTCGTTTACGTCAGTGTTCACCTGACGTAGCAGGACATCACACGTACCAATGTGTTCCCGCAGCAAGCCCAGCTCTGACTCGATGACTTTGTTAACATCGGCCAGAATTTCCCTTTCTAGACGTTCCACCATTTCGATTAACTTAGCCTTGAAGGCTTTGATTTCTGCAACACACGACTTTTCCATGCGCTTCAAGGCGTCAATACCGTTTTCCCTCTCCGTCTTTATATTTTCAATTCTCGCTTTCAGATCCACCATGGCATCCAGGGCGGCGGCGAGTTGTTGCCGGCATGTAGCCGTCTTTGCCATGTCATGTACAGACATCACCTCGCACTTTCTGTGCTTCGTCAACTTGCATGAATGACAGAAGATTGCATCGTGTTCCTCACAAAATATTTCCATCAATTTTATCCTTGTGGTCGGCGCAGTAAGATGGAAAACACTTTCGTGCATCAACCTGTCCAGCAGATGGCAGACCGGTAATTGACTCCAGTATATGATCTCGAGACAGTTTAAGACGTCCGTGAATTGTGGTGCATTCCGTACACATGTACTCATCACATTGTGTACAGTAGATGGCCGCATCCCGGCCCAAACCTGCCTGTTCACACGGGTTACACAGCATTTTAACTTTCTCCGATGTATGATCAGCGTCTGTTGAGCCTCCGACACATGCCATGTTGAATGTTTAAACTTTAAACTCACTGCTTAAACAGTACCCTAAATATTTAAACTGAACGTTAATTCCTTATAAATACAAATGAGGAGAAGTTTCGAACAGCCGGTAGAAATGTTTGTAATCTTTCGGCGAGCAGCGATGTATTCCATTCGAGGTCTAGAATACTCCGAATACTCCGAATACTCCAAATTTCAACGGCAGATATACACTCAGGTAATCTCACTACACCGAACACACTGCTTTGGAGGTAAATGAGCTATACTAGCGTTACAATGCCAGTTATTCTTCAATATTATAAACAAGTTTTTTACAATCGTTGGTTAGAAAATTATTTTATATACAGTGGACCCTCTCTAAACCGGACACCAAGGAAACACATGCGATATTATTTTTGATGAGTTTCTTAGTCATTTATCTCAGGTGATACTGTCTGTTCGTGATCGCATATGACACAACTATGGCTCAGAATGATCAAATGTCTGTTTTATAGTGAAACCTCTCTAAGCCGGACACCCTGGGGACCTCACATGGTGTCCGGTTTAGAGAGGTTTCACAGAAATATGAATTACATTAGCGTTTATAATGGGAATTTCTTTCTAAATTTAGTATAATATCATCATTTCGCAACAAAAAATAAAAGACATTTCATACTTTTCTTTATAAAAGGATAGCGAACATGTCAAATTATGCCAAATCAAATTATCTCCCCTACTATATATACCAGAATATATATGAGCCGCGCTCTGTGAAAACTAGCCTTAATGAAAATAAATCAATTTGCACTTTTTACACATTTTTTGATGCGGACACCTTGTATAAAACAATATGCTGAAAATGAAATGCCAATATGTTTCATAGTTTTTGTTTTATCTCACTTATTGTAGCACCATGTGAATCACGCAAGGAAAAAAAAGTAGCGTTATCCAGAAAAGGACGTTTGTACAATGCAACACAACAGCCTTCAGTAGAAATAAGTGTTCATAGACTCATTGACGGTGCTTGCTGTCAACTGTATTTGCTGATAAGTTACACTAAATGTATCTACAAGTGTTACATGTAGTATGTATAGGATCAAACATTGAACGGAATAAAACTATGATATGTACATGTAGTAAACAAACCAAACGTACCACTATCAATGTTAAATATATAATTAGCCGACATGTGACTTCGTAATTTGCTACTATTGCCAACTATCACAGATTATGCATATACATGTACCATTAGAAAGATACATTGTAATTATTTGAGAATTTAGTTCAGAATCTAATTGACGTTATTTACGTAGCAGTTAATTGTGAAGTCATGTATTGATGTAGACATTACGCCACTCACCAAAGACTAAACACAAACAACTAAACGACATTCCTGGTGTTTGAAATTGAAACAATCTGTGATTGAAACAAATGTAGAAATGAATAACCTGAATTTGGTTAGAATTTGGATAGGCCTATGGCTGCACATATCAATTATTTCAGCGCCCTATGGTATCTAGAGGGTAGTCGGATACCCCCGGGGGGTTTTAAACAAATGAAAAATCGACTGTCCATACCCGACTCTACGAATTAAATTTACATCTCATAAAGCGAGAGGAACGTTTTCCTGTGTAGCCAATATGACTGACGGACGGTCTT
>CM055277.1:12649620-12691973 GCA_029237695.1 Conchocele bisecta
GACGGACGGTCTTATGTACATGTACCTCGTACTAGCAGGTAGGAGGTCAATGGGAAAATCCTGTGATGACCCCCACTCCCTCGGCTGCCCAACGCCGCGCCACTGCCCCCCCCCCCCCCCACCACACCGAGAGGGCAGATATTGTTAGGTGTGTCCGCTTAAAAAAGTTACTGTGTGTGCTACCCGTCTCGATCCTGTCTATGAATTTACTGCCGGTACTGATTCTTTCAATTTTATAAATGTATTCATTTATCAACCGTACTTTGTAGATTCCTTCATATGTTTTGTATTGGGATACGGACGGTTTACCATTTGAAGAAAAAAAAAGTTTACACAATGTCGGGAAAATGTGTCGATGTGACATACATGATTGTATAATTGTTACAAAATGTTCTGATAAAAATACCGACAGTAAGCATAATAGTACTGATATGTATATCCACTCGTCGGGAATAATTAATTTCAAAACGAAATTTGCAATTCAATTGTGGTGCGTTTCAGAAAAAAGTACATTCAACGCCTTTGTAAACAAAGAAATGAGTGGCCAACCAAGCCATGATAAAAAGCACCGTGGCGTACGCAGATGTATTATATTTTGAATTCATGTCTGCGCACTATATAATCCAGTCAGTGATTTACACACTAAATTTGTACCGACCACAAAATTGCGACATTTGTTTGAAGCGTCTCGTTTGAATTTAGACGCGTTGAATCTGCAAATATAGATTTTGTGTATTCAGGGCGGATTCACGTAGGGGAAAATCCGGCGCGCGCCCCACTAAATTTTGGCGAGTAAAGATATGTTTGCTCTAAAATGCGCCATAGCGCAGCAAAATGGGGTGTAGATATCAAAATTATTCCGGAGGGCATACCGCCAGACCCACCTAGCAGTCTCCCCAGCTGCGCTTGGTCGACGAACAAACGGTGCTAGTTCGAAAATATAGTAAACTATTTCAATTAAGAAGTCCCACCCCCCCCCCCGTAACCTGAAATCCTGGATCCGCCCGTGGTATTTGCTTTATATCATTTACACGCCTCCGACTAAAACGGCCTTTGATAAACAAAAACAATAAAGCACGCAGACATCAAGTGTTTAGTAGTAAATAAATTAACAACAATCTAAAGTTGGACTTCTTAAATTTGTAAATTGTAAATGTTGGAGCCTGATCAGGGTCTGCACTGATTGCAAAACTACTAGTAAAATATATGCCATACATTCATATAACCATATTTACAAGTTGTCAATTAAAATAATATTTAACAGTTATCAAACGGCAATCGTACGGCTGATGCAATGTGATATTTTTGAAAGTCGCTAAACATTACGTGACATTAGAAGGTACATGCAAGTGGTTGCAGATACAGATACAAATCAGTAGGCTACGTCCCTGGGGCCCGTTTCACTAAACTTCGTACGACTAAAATATTCGTAAGTACAAAATTAAGATAGTTTGTAAATTCCACATTAACGTTTTCCTGTAGACAATTATTGGATTTATATTTATTGAGCAGCCTATGCTAAATAAATTAAATAACTTCGCCAAAATATGCGGGGACGTAACCCCGGGGCTTTACCACATCAAATCACTTGGTTTTCGACCTCTTTTACTAGACTTTTACGAGAAGCAGGGGATAATGTGGCTTATTCTATCATAGGACCCCCTGTGGTGTGTGGGGGGTGGGGGGATCAGCTGCAGTGGTGCTGCTGATTCCGACGATGGAATAAATCACAGTATCCCCTGCTTCTCATAAAAGCCGGGTGAAAGGGGGCGGGCGGGGAGCCAAGTGATTTGGTGTGGTAAGGGAACCTGGCACCAAATTGAGATTTCGTAAATTCAGATCTGAATTACTATTTCTCTCCCTGATACAGGTGTATTCCCGGCTATAAATGACTTAAAAAAGTTGATGAGCCGTAAAACACCATTTCATCTGTCATAGGAATGCTGTTGATCCCTCCCCCACACCACAGGGGACAGCAGACAACATACATGTATCACTGTATGAGGGCAATGTATGAGGGCGTCAGACAACATGTATCACTGTATGAGGGCGTCAGACAACATGTATCACTGTATGATGGCGTCAGACAACATGTATCACTGTAAACATGTATCACTGTATGAGGGCGTCAGACAACATGTATCACTGTAAACATGTATCACTGTATGTGGGCGTCAGACAAATGTCTCACTGTATGATACAAATGTCTGCCATGAGCACGGCCCTGAAACCACCGGACCTTCACAATATTGTGATCTTACTATTTCACGATTATTTTACAACAACGGCATTTTTTTAAAAAATGGGAATGCTATGCGATGTAATTATGAATATGGAACATTCAGAAGAAAAAGTGTTACAATCCATCCATAATTGGTGAAGATATCACACTTACAACTTGAGATCTGCCTGTTTTTCATGTTGTAAGTGCGATATCTTCATCAATTACGGATGGATTGTAAAACTTGTTTCTTCTGAAAGTTTCATATTCAAAATTACATCGCATAGCATTCCGATATTTTTGATAAAATTGATAAAATGTTGTTGTCAAATAATCGACAAATATTAAACACGAAAGTTGACACCGGTCTTTACGAAAGTTGCCACCGGACAGGTTTACGCCGATTAAAATATTGGGAAGGTCTGGTGGTTGCTAGGGCCTGATGAGACACATATACTTTTGGAGGTCATGTTCTAGCTGGAACCCAGCATTTATGTCAAGTCTTCTACATTGTATACATGTGACAATATTGAGTTATTTCAATGTCTTGATTGATATCTAAACATGCAGTACATGTCAGAATATAAAGCTATAGTCCTTTTCTGATTTCAAACTTGGTGTTGCATTCTCCATTGCTTTTTGTACCACCGGCTGGTGGATAAGAATGGGATTAAGTTACTTTACTGGTGTGACTGAAGAGCCATCTGACAGCAGACAGACCCCAAATCATGGTAGCGTAAATCTAAAGCTGCTATTAATAATCTGCAGTACTCGTACCCATGGGTGGCTCCTCAGACCAATGGAGTCGGCCGGACCAGTTTGTTGCTTCTGACTGCTAAAATAAATCAACCGTATTTCCTGATTCTTGTATATTAAGAGCTGAGTAAATGGAGACTGGCGCCCAGTGATTTTGGTGAGGTTATAAGTAGTCTGCAGTAGACCCTGCTTGTGAGTCCACTAAAATGGAACTTGTGCAAACAGTCGTAAAATCGCCCCAGAACAAGATAATGTATAAAGGTCAGTGATGAATTCTGTGTCCTCTTTGAGCAGGGATTCGAAACTGCCGACCTGTCTGTAATGACCTTTGTTGTTGAACGGACGTTAAACAATATTCAATCAATCAATCAATCAATCTTTGTCCTCTAGACTGGGTTGTACCCAGTGATTGAATTGTTATTTTTAAATGTTTTGTACATCATCTATACACACTGATTGAACAAGCCTTCTGTTCTCATTTTTTTTAATATCAGCTTTGAAATATGCCTCGCACTGCGGGGCCTTTACTGGGGATTTAACCTTACTGATGTCCCCGCGGTGCGGGGCCATTTACCCGGGGTTTAACCAGCCAGATTGCCCCGCACTGCGGGGACATAGCGGGGCTTTAACTGAGTCAAAATTATAAGCCCCGCTATTCCCCGGGCCAGGGGAGGCGGGGATTTCCATTGACTGGTGCATTAGTGAAACGGGCCCCCGGTGGCTACAATTATGTTCGCACTAAATATGCCTGTGACACAATACCAACACGCTAAATACTAAATAATAAAACATGTTTGGCCCAGTGTCAACATGATGCGATATGCCAGGAGTCGCGTAATTAGCCCCCCATCAGTAAACACGTTTAAACCTAAGTTGATATCTTATATTACGTATGTTCATTTCCCCTTTGAGTTTTAAATTTGCGACAAACAGTGCAGAAAGTATTGCCAATACGAATGAAATCGTTTTCCATAGAACGACATATGTAAACCAAGACCTTTCATAAATATGATCATGCAATATGTAGATATACGTAACACATAATTAAGTCATGCATACATGAATGCAGATTTACCTGAGTGTGTCTACATATTTCGAAAATCAATATTGTATTAAGGTATTCAAATGAAAGTTAGCGTTACTCATCAAAATGCGTAATGCAGTCTAATCTATAAATAAATCCCAAAATCGGAACTGGGTTTGTACAGCGTGTATGGTTCCGTCTTAGACGACCGAAAACACCATACTTAGTAAAGAGGTCGATCTTCAAGTTGTAAGTACATGTATATCTGATGGTGGTCGCCAGACAGGATAAGTTTGTTTTCTGTGAGTATTCCGGTTTCAACCCAAATTAAGAAACATGCAGACGCCTCAATCTACGCCGACTACAATTGTTCGCGCGTTTGTTTGTAATTGTTATATAAATATATAAATAAAGTTTAAAATAAATATTAGCATTATGATTACATAATACTGATTTTGTTATGTGTTATCTAAAAATATCGGTCGTATGGTTATTTAGTTTCAAATGTCATTTCACAAGTCGTCCATATAAAATATTATAAACATCATAAATTCAATATGCCCATTTGTATACAAATAATCGACAAAATTGCCTTGAAAAAAAGACAACTATCTGAACCACTATGAAAACAACTGACCTGTACATATCCAACATTAAAATATGTCTGAGCCGTAAAGCGTACGGCTATAAATAAGACAACTTATTGCAATGACGCAACCATTCCAAGTCAAAATCCGACGTGACGTTGCTAAATGTATGCGTAACCTTGCGACGTCATTTTCAGCCTTTCATTAAGGCTGGTTTTCACAGAGCGCGGCCCATACATATTTTTGGGAATGTGATCAAATAAAATGGTGCGATCACAGAACATGAAGCGAAAAACCACATATTAGATATCTGAGACATCATCTGAGACAGTCACTTAGCTACCGCCAATGACCTATTAGAAACAAAATTGCGACGCCGCTCCATACCTCTCGCGAGGGTAGCAATTTAACCCCATCTCTTTAATGTAACACATGCAAGAGTGATATTTGCAATCGGTTATCCGGCGTGTTTGATATATTAACGATATAAAAATAAAGAACATACATATGCAGATATTGATTATTTTACCGTGTCAAGGTGTTTGTCTGATATTTACATGTATGTCTTGTAAATTTGCAATCTTCATTTCATTTAAATATGTTGAATGTTGAATAACAGCAAGAGAAAAGATAGCTTCCATGGGAAAATGATTTACATGTTCTATTATTTTTTATAAAATTGCAAAGAATGCATTAATCTGTTATACTGTCATAAACTCCGTTCAACAGGGGAAACAAGTTTAGATTGCTTTAACATTATCTCAGTACAGGACGCACAGTGTGTGAAACATAACGGTCTTTTCGCTGTGAAGTGATAACACTGTGCCACCCATGAAAATAGATTTCACTTCCAGACACCAGTTGAATTAATTTGAATACATATACTTAGCAACCACCGCTTTCAGAATAACTAGGGTTTGTAATGATAGTTATGCTAGGACTATAAAACATTTGCTTTAATTCATCGCTATTTATTTCAAGCGATTTAGAGGTACAATTGTGTTCTGAAATAACAAAATAGAAATCTACAATGAAATAATTATTATAGGAATGAATGGCATTTTTGTGGAATTTATCGGGGTATAAACTTGGAAAAGTCGCGGGAATACTGGACGAAGGCCGGAAGGCCTCGTCCAGTATTCCCGCGACTTTTCCAAGTTTATATCCCCGATAAATTCCACAAAAAGGCCATTCATTCCTTATAATTCCAGCATTTGAAATAAATCATCAAGAAAATGTGTTTATTTTCTGTTTTCTTAAGAATTATTTTAACTGCGTCTCACGGTTACGGAAAGTAGTTCGGCGTGGCAGTTTACTGGGATATAAATTTTGGACAGAGACTTGCTACGGACCAATCAAATGTTAAGGAATTGTGTAAATATTTTTGTGCTGGAATTATTACTAAACGACTTCATCGGTTTTCGAGTAGTTTTAAAATTCAATGCACCGCGCCGACATTGGCAACACAGATTGGTAAAAACTAATGTATTTAAAGGTACATGCCCACTCAGTAGGGACAAACTGTTCTTTATAGGAATTAAATTTGTGTATACTTGTTTCACTATTCCACCAGTTCTAAAAATTACGTGTGTCTGCTTTACAGATATAATAATTTAGTAATATATATTTCAATGATAGTTACTCGCGGTGGTATCGATGATATTTATTTAGGTGATGCAATTAATTTATATAAATAATTTCAAAATGTTCGGCCTCATTTTCATATCAAAACAGCCTGATGCAAACGCGCGTCTCCACCAGTAATTTAAGATTAATAAATGAGTATCCATGTATTTGCATAGCGGACACTCGTAATGTTTAAAATTGGTGCAATAGTTACAAAATTAAAGTATACACATTTATTACATTCTTGCAAATTATTTGCACGGGTTTCGCTGTGAGAGAAAACCCGTAATCAACTCCTTACAAATAATACACAGTGAAGAGAACACCCGTAATCGCGCACCTTTGTTCTTGAAAACCACGAGCTACCATGCAAAATGTTTCATTTTTATTACTGTCAAAATAAAATTATTTGAAAATTTGGATACGGTCTCGACTAATCTAGAATGTTAATGTGATTGAACACATTCCAAACATGCACTCAAATATATCTGGTTCATAGAAACAGCTGCGCAATTTGGATTTGAAAAAAGTTTACATAACGTCACATTTGACATAACACAACGTAATGTCAAAACGCGGAAAAACACGTAATTGTATAACTATTGATGCGCACATCACAATTGATTGATTATAATCTCAAAAATAGACTAAATGTGCATATATATCCGCTGTGGATGTGTAATAAATAGGATATTCCATCGTACATGTTTGAATAGTGGAACTAATACACTCGTGTCCGTCGGCGTCCGTGAAAGCAACTCGTTCGCTACGCTCACTCTTTCCTTACGCGGAAGCCGACGCACACTCGTGTATTATTTCCCGCTATTCAAAATGTACGATGGAATATCCTCTATTTAATTTCTATAAATAGCAGTTTGTGGATGGGACCCCAATTTAAAGATACATGCCCATTCAGTAGGCACAAACTGTTCTTTGTAGGAATTAAGTAGGTGTATAACTGTATCACTATCCCACCAGTTCTAATAAAATTACCAGTGCCCGATATACATATATATTCATTTAGTAATGATTATTTTACTGATAATCATAGTGAATCGCGGTGGCATGCAAATGAAGCATGATACGTTTTAATTATTTATATTAATTAAATGCGTCACCTGAACAAAATAATATTTTCGACAGATTATAGAAAGTATGATCATTGCAGATCAACAAATAAACAGTAATGTCTGTTAACATTTTAAGGAAACACGGTTATCGCCCCTGATATCAGTGTGGAACTTTACGTCTGATATAAGATGTATAATAATGCCAATCAATACGTGGTGTAATGGTGAATGAATGTTTATTTTGCCAGAAAATGTCTCGGATTATGTCTCTGATGTCCTACTGAGTGAGCATGTACCTTTAAAGACTTGTATCGTATGTCTGAAACAAGTTGGAATGCAATCGATGGCTAGTAATTTAGTTTTTAGTTAAATTAATTAAACTAGTCTTTATAATGAATAGTTCTTTCAAATTGTAGTTTTTGTATAATTACTTCAAAACAATTACACAACTGTTACTTATTGGTACCTGTATATCGAAATTACTTTACCAAATTATCTCCCCTGTTTGTCACAGATTCTGAGTGTATGCACTTGAATATAATGTAGACTGTTTATAATTTGATCAAATGAAGTGGTGCGACTTGTTGATATGTAATGTTCAGTGCGTAAGGTGAACGGCAACATAACGAATAGCTAGGACGTATTGTCTTTATAATAAAGAAATACGTATACGAATTCCGGAGCAGAGATTAAAGCCACCGGGAATATGCGAAAGGAATACGCCCCTAAATGTCTCATAGACACAGCGGCGTATCTACTACACACGGCCCACTAATCCTGTGCCATACGAAAACGGGTTGAAATTAAATGGCGGCCAGTGCAGGACCTGATCAGCCTGCGCATTGTTCGCCAATGAATAATCCATAGTGCCAATAACAAACTAACATTAAGAATTAGCCAATATCAGACTGCACCAGTATGCTACCTTGCTCTCACTCATGATGGGTGACAACGACCATAGCCGCAATTGGGACAATTATCTCATGAGTCGTCTTATACATAGCTATCGGGTTATATAAACCGCGTGACTGTTTACATGTACGAGATAAAGGATCTCAGCCAGATCTGTACCGGGCGCCATGCAGGACAGGTTAATTATGTGTACAAAATTGAGTTTTGTAACACTAAAAATCACAAAATCCAATTATGTAAATTCTGATATACAAAATTCATTTTTGTTATAAACGATTCAATTTTGTAAGACAGAATTGAGTTTTGTGAACAAAATTCAGTTTTGTGGGACAGAATTCAGTTTTGTCCACACAAGTCAGTTTTGTCCACAAACATTAGTTTGCGTAGGATAGTCTATGTCATCTCTACGTTGATTGGTTGAGATCGGTCTTAGTCCATTTTACTAGATGGTGGAGTACACTTGCAGGTTTAAATATTTCAATGCGAAAATATAACACAATATATCAATATTATACTTCTTTATGGACAGTTATTTTGGTTATATTATGATTACAAATGAGTGGTCACACCATATAAGCATATATACTTTGAAGGAGAAATAAGAAAAATATTCAGAATTTTCCCTCAATTATGTAAACAGGGTCAAACATAAAGTAGCCGTGACATAGCTAGACCTGAGAGCATGCCCATATATAGAGAATTCCAGGCTAGTGTATTTTGATATCAAGTTTATCAGGCAAGGCTAGGAAACACGTAGGAATTCCGAGGCTTGCCGAGGAATTATTCCTACCGTTTCCGAGCCGAGCCTGATAAACTTGATATTAAAATACACTAGCCTGGTATTCTATTTATCAGGTAACGTTTTATGCTCGAAAATGACATTAGATGACGTCGTATTCTAACAGCAGATCTAACCTTGTGAAACAAATGGTATTGGATCTGTGTCTACTAGTTGTGAAGTTACGTGTTCGCAACTATGTGTCTACATGCATTATTTACAGTATACACCATCTTAGTATCCATGGTATCTACACAAATACTACAAATGGTTTCCTCAAATGGCCCAATACACACATTCTGTTTATAAACACAGACAGCAGTCAGAACACAGGTCACAGCGCGTGTATTATTGATTTAACTGGGGCAGATGTACCTTGCGATACACAATAAATGAGGTCAGTACTCGCGGGAGATCTACATGTACATGAATTATGTGTACAATTATAACGTAAATGAGTTTAAATACGAATGGGTTTGTCAACGTTTGACTGTTTGGAGATAGTTGAAGCAAAATGGCAGAATGAGAAATGAATCATCGGCAGAATGAGAAATGAATCATCGACATTGAATGTGTAGATCGGCGACCGTGACCCATTTCTCCAGTGCAGTTTCTGACCAATGGTAGTCCTTCTTACATGCGTGTGCAGAATTGAATTTTGTTACACAGAATTGAATTGTGTGACATAGAATTGAATTTTGTTACACAGAATTGAATTTTGTGGCACATAATTGAGTTTTGTGGCACACAGAATTGAATTTTGTGACACAGAATTGAGTTTTGTGGCACAAAAGTGAATTTTGTGACACAGAATTGAATTTTGTGGCACAAAATGAATGTTGTTGACAAAATTGAGCCATGTCCCACTTGGCGCCCCATAGTACGGGCATATACACCGTTATCGCATCGCCTTTCTCATTATTATCGCCGTTTGTCGGCAATGTGAAGAAATGTATGACATCAATGAGGTATCGAAGTGAGTTATGTCCCTTTGAATTTATTTATTTATAGAAATCCGGTCTAACGTGTATATTTTATGGCCTAATTGCTTGTATAAAACAAATATCGTATTATTTGTCGTGTAAAGGAGCCATTATAGTGTTTTGTCAGTGTAGACCCAGATCAGACTGCACATATGTGCAGTCTTTATTTGTGTAAGTTATTCAGTAAGAAATGAACGCTAAAATAAACCAAAGGAACGGATCTCTATAAATAGATTTGCAAAGGGAATAACTAGCTACGATTCCCCATTGTTTACGATGGCTTCACAGTTCGACAATCAATAAAACAAGCACCTGCACTTGTATTGATTTTCTGCCTCGTGTTCTGCCACCCACCGACACACGACTGACACACCCTCCGACTGACCCACTGACCAACAGACCCTTCCACCAACCGACCCTCCGATCGACCCACCCACGGATCGACCCACCGACGGACCGACCGACGGACCGACCGACCGACCGACCGACCGACGACCGACGACCGACCGACCGACCGACCGACCGACAGACCGACCGACCGACCCCGCGTGGCCTACCGATTGACCCACCGACCGACACATCAACCGCATGGCCTACCGATGGACCCACCGACCGAGGTCATACTGATATCCGGGGAGGAAATTACTTTGGTCATGATAATAATATTATGGGAGAGATAAAATATAATTGAAAAATAATTGTAACGTGTTGTTTTTATCGAGCTCTAGCGAAGAATTCTACAACCAACATCTAAATTTGAGGTCTTTGCAAAAATGAGTACTAAATCCCATATGTTACACCTGTACTTTATAAACTATTAACTGTTATGTATTAATATGAGTTCTTTGTTATGTATGTTGATATTTTGCTCAATGATATAGTATAGGGGGTGGGATTTCCCTGTGTCGTTTTTCTTGAATGACCAATCAGATTAAAGCTTACATTCTGAACATTACATACTTGCGTGTCTCCTGCGCCGTAATGTGATTCGACAAATGGAGCGTATATGCCACCAGTCTAGATGGTGATTTGCTATCAAGCTCCTGCAGTCTGAGAAGGATATATATATTGTTATGATCATAACGTGTGTATTACTGACTGACTGAATGGCGAACAGTGCATGCACTGGGTGTGAAATCTGAGCTGGGACGACACTGATTGCGTACCATAAACCATATTTCTCCAGTCACAGTCAGTCAACCCTACAAACAGTTTCCCAATATTAGGAAAGAGTGTCCTGCCAGATGATCCGGCTCGTACTGATCCGTCTCATCGGAATCTGCACGGTTTGTGGATATTTTCTGATGTTTACTAAAACAACCCTTTTCCGATTAATTGGATAGTTGAAAAGTCTACACGGAAGAGTCCATACCATTTATATTGTTAGGGTTGAAATAGTTAAGTCGACCATAAATCAACTGATGACCTACTTATATCTAAATGCGTTATCATGCACATGGATTACACAGTGTGTATATAGTGTATGCATAGTTGTACCCGGCTTAGTAATAATGTATTCGATAGCATGTTTACACGAGGCTATGAAACGAGTAGGAATTCCGAGGCTTGCGTCAGTGCGTTATCAACAAAAACTGTAGTAGTCCTGCCGATATTTGGCGATTATTGACTGAACCTGGACTTGGCGTATATACAATGGGATTTTGGTGATTTTGCACCTACATATCATACATAATTGGAATCCGACGGATGATACTCAGCCTTGAGCATGTCCAAAAAAACAAGATGGCGTCCAATATGGCTGCCAGACACAATAAAACCCGATATTTGCCTATTAATTTGCCTGAAATTACCGTTTCTGTGTCTAATATAGAACATAAGGTTACTATTTAGTGTGATAGCTAATTCAGTCGCCCATAGTACCCTTATGTCACAGGTAAAAGGAAAAAATAAGCTGATAGATATCGTTAAGTAGTCCCTCCTTGTGCAAATACAAGGTTGACAGTGTGATACATATACTGCTTTATTACTTATTCTAAATACACAGGTTGAAGTAACGGATCAAGGATTATAAATGCATTAGACATACCTAAGAGCATCATGAGTGAACAGTTTTCTTTACTCGCTGTACTGTCAAGACGACTTAATAACTAGTCAAGACGGGATTCGAAGGTACTAAGTCGTCACATTTCCTTCATTTGACGAAAAAAGATGTAGCAATTAAATGAGCCTATTTAACATCAATGCCACTACTATAGTAGGACGTCTAGCGTGTGACGAGATTTTGTGTTAGTTGTGTCATCCGGTTATCTCGTCAGTTCGTATATCGACTTGACGCGATAATTATGTATAAGCTATTGTTCATATCTTGTATTTTTAAGGAATTAAATGTGAGGGAGCGTTGGATACGATATCGTAGTGTCGCTACACGTACATACACCAACATTGAACTTATAATTAGCCAGGGTGATAATGTAGTCTCCCATCCGAGTATTGATTTTTCATTTACTTGTAACATATGTACATTTTAACCTATATTTTTATTGTTTACCCTAGTTTGTCGACCAATGCAAGAACAGCATTTCGTCTCAATTAATCGCATTGTACGTAATTGTCTCGTAATTTTAAAGCGTGTGTAGGGGCGGCGCTCCATTCGAACAAACATATACACGCGATGGGACGTGTCAAACAGTCAGACAGCTATATATTGTCCATATCTAGGATTTGCAATAAACTTACTATGACGGCTGTTTCATTCAGGGAATAACGAACAGTGTAGATCCTGATCAGGCTGTGCGGATATAATTAAACTGGTCGCAAAACAAATTGGCCCCATTTCTCCAGTTACAGTAACACATCACAAACCAATACATTATGAACATTAAGTATGGTACTCAATGGTTTTACATGTATACAGCTTATGTCTATAAGGGTCGCATTTATCGCCAGGAGAAATAAAACAGAAATAAGAAAGAAATAATAAATCACTGGATGTGCGGCGGGCTCGGTATTAATCCACAAATATGTGGGCTGGTGTCTGTAAAGGAAGTCACTGTCATTAATATTAGATGGGCGGTGGGCTCGGTATTAATCCACAAAGATGTGGGATGGTGTCTATAATGGAAGTCAATGGAATTACTATTAGATGGGCGGTGGGCTCAGTATTAATCCACAAGGATGTGAGGTGATGTATGTAATGAACGTCAAAGTCATTAATATTAAATGGGCGGTGGGCTCGGTATTAATCCACAAAGATGTAGGCTGGTGTCTGTAATGGAAGTAAATGTCATTAATATTAGATGGGCGGTGGGCTCGGTATTAATCCATAAAGATGTGGGATGATGTCTGTAATGAAAGTCAATGTCATTAATATTAGATGGGCTGTGGGCTCGGTATTAATCCACAAAGATGTGGGCTGGTGTCTGTAATGGACGTCAATGTAATTACTATTAGATGGGCGGTGGGCTCGGTATTAATCCACAAAGATATGGGGTGATGTCTGTAATGGAAGTTACTGTCATTAATATTATATTGATGATTGGCTCGGTATTAATCCACAAATGTGCGGGGTGATGTCTGTAATGGAAGTCAATGTCATTGATATTAGATGGGCAGTAGGCTCGGTATTAATCCACAAATGTGCGGGGTGATGTCTGTAATGAAAGTCAATGTCATTAATATTAGTGGGCTCGGTATTAATCCATAGAGATGTGGAGTGATGTCTGTAATGGAAGTGCATGACTGTCATTAATATGAGATGGGCGGTTGGCTCGGTATTACTCCACAAAGATGTGGAGCTCAGTTTGTAATGGAAGTCAATGTCATTAATATTATATGGGCGGTGGGCTCGGTATTAATCCACAAAGATATGGGATGGTGTCTGTAATGGAAGAAATAGGGCTTATGGCATCTGAGACCAGTGTAGCTCCGGATCAAATAGCACACTCATGTATCATGAAGACAACATGTATTGCTTGATTGAAGTATTGCGGGTGTTTCAGTGATGGAATGTATGGCGAACAGTGCAGTCGCCAACAACCATTTATCTGGTCAGATCCAGAAAAAGTAATAGTATCGAACACAAATGTTTTGCATTGTTCACAGTGCCGTAAACTTAGAGCAGATATCGAATCTGTATACAATGAGGCGCCGTTTTGCCATTTATTCAGTATTCAAGTTCAGGATATCCATACTTCGATTGTAAGTTCCATCGATTTATGGATATAAATATATACTGAACAAATAGCAAAATGACCCCCCAAAAGTCGAATTACGGACATTCAAGAATCACTTGAAATTATGGATATATCCAATAAGATAATTGTAGGAAATTTAACAATCGTATGATGGATATGCCAAAAATCGAATTATCGATATCCATACATGTATATCGAATTATGGATAACAAATAATCAGAATTATGCACATCCAGAAATCGATTATTGGATATCCATAGAGATTGCATAAATAGCAAAGCGATGCCACTGGAATTGCGGATATCCATAAAATCGAAGTATGGATATCCATAAATACAGCATAAATAGCAAAACGGCGTCCCATAGTATACCAGGTGCTGGACTGAACACCATTTCCATTAGGCACACGTTTATCCAATAACAATCACACATAAGAAGATGGAGTGGAAAAACATACAATAAAGCCAATTTCTCAGGTCACAATATATATACTGTTTAGTAAAGTCTCACCAATGGACATACTAGTAGTACATGTAGTAGTAGTAGTAGTAGTAGTAGTAGTAGTTTATTTAAGTGTCACATGTCATTCTTTACAAGTAAGAGCAGTAGAACACATCAATAGAAATGACACCCAGCCAATATTAGCATATGAGACACTGTCATCATCAGTTCAATAAAATAATGTAAGACATATTTACATCTAAGAATATTTAGTTAAGCGCAGATTTACTCTGTATGTCGTTTAGGAAGTGAAGAACAATACATAATTACATAAAATAAAGATAAGATATTCCGGCGCCACATATAACATAAACGCTATAAGATGTTATAAAACGCTATAAAAGGAAAATGAATGGGTTTAACGTATTGTCGAATTTCTTTTATAGCATTTAAACGATTAGGGCGGGGATTGAAATCACAATATTCATTTGAATTGAAGTACATAATTCTACGCCTAGGCGAGACAATATAGGTAACCGAAAACGGCATACAGCAAAGTGAATGGGTTAAAAAAAATCGACAGTTAAGGTTAGCCACCTCCAAATAGTTTTACTATATAATTTAACCGAATGCCATCCAATAAGACCAGTCTCTCCTACTTTCACTATTCGTATGTATGCTGTGGGAACCACTTGTACATGAACTGCAGCCAGTCACACTATAATGACTGTTTTGGGTGTATATTACTGTCACATTCCAAGCCCAATCACCTACATGTACTTTACATACACTGGGTTATATTTGACAAATAAAGCTGAGAAATCAAGATTTTACCTGATTTTGAAGCCGATAACTGTCCGTCTGCGAAAGGAAAATAACAAATTTGTTGCATCGCTGAGTTCGCTCGACTACTCTTGTCGCAGTAACTTTAAATTATGTTCCCAGAGACATAGCTACAAGAAACGTACACTTCCAACTTCAAATTCTACAAAAAACATATCTCACATAGGGCCTAGGCCCACCTTATAGGTTAGCCACCTCCAAATAGTTTTATATATAATCTAACCGATTGCCATCCAATAAGACCAGTCTCTCATACTTTCACTATTCGTATGTATGCTGTGGGAACCACTTGTACATGACCTGCAGCCAGTCTGTACTGGTTCTGCTTGAACTAAACAATAGGTTCACCTACTCCTAAGAAAGAAAAATCCAACCTTGTCATATCCTCCAATATTGTTTACATTGTTTGGCCACGGAAACTCTGTTTCCATCACGTGACTAACAGGTTTAGTGTTTTATTTTAAATGCTATAAATATGCTGAAAACTGGTGCTAAAATCACCCCAAAATGTACCTCAAGTGAAAATGGGTAGTAATGGATCAAGATTTGCAAGCAAACGGTGTCTGTGACCTCAAAACACCCGCACTATTTTTTTATACCGGACTATTTGTGGATACACCCTGTGCGATTTCGCACCATTTGGTATCCTCTAACCTTAATACCATTATAGTACATGACCTAGGTCGTGTATTGAACTCACAGCCTGGCTTACTAATGAAACTTCTAAATTAAATAACGTCAACTGTAAGAGTAAATCATATGAGTGCATTATGCCCAAGCTTTCTATACAATTGAGGAAAAGTAACATATAGGCTTGTATGTACATAATAAAATGATGAGTATTCAGGTTACACTGTGTGTCATAGAGTGTTTGCGTAACCAGTATAGCATCTGATGCCGTTTTCATACTGACATGATCATAAATAAATAAGCTGCAGTAGTCATCCACTGTCGTAAACAAACGCAATGGTCTTGACTGTTTGCCGAAATGTCAACCGGTATAGTGCTATACTGGTCGCAATCAGCACAATGTACACTTTGTAACCGGCAATTCGGAATATTGCTATATATACTGTTTATTAAAGTCTCACCAATGGACATACTAATACTAATAATTTACAATTTCAATAAAGATGGTATATTTTGTTTAATAATTACAATGAACTAACAGAACAACTAGCTACATACGAGGGAGTACCAACATCTTCGAGAAATAATTATTTATTAGGAAAACGTGATGATAAGCCGAAGAGGAATAGCAGAACATACATACACCAGCATTGATGTTACACTGATAGCGTAGTATCGCTACATGTACATGTACATATACAAACAGTGGTGTTACAACGATATCGTAGTGTTGATATGCCGATATGCCGTCACGTGACATCGTGGACAAATTGATAATTTCTTCACTACGTCAATAGTAGAGTTTGTTTGCAGTTATCCATTCATATTACAACCCACATATTTGTAATCAATGACGTTACATAATGTAAATGAATTTCTGCTGCCTTTTATATATAAAACATTAAAATTAAAAACAACGCGTACAAGAAACCTGATGATCGCTGTCCGCATGTCGGGGCGTTAGATGCTTCATAGTGTATTTATTTGAAGCTTAAATTAAAAGTTGTGGAGATAATATGTATGTAAAACTTTGACGCAAATTTCAACGTCAATGTGACCTTGGTATTGGGCATGTGGGCTGCATGTGGTGTATAATGAATCATGGGTGGCGCTACATGTAAATACGTATTTGAAGTTTGAAGTAAATCGGAGCAATGGTTTTGGAGATCAAAGGTATGTAAACATGTTCGCGCAGAATCCGGACACACACACGGACACACGAACGGACACACGCACGGACACGCACAAGGACACCATGACGGACACCCGGATGCCATTGTGAGGACTATGTCTCGCTTCCGCAAGCGGGCTCGACAAATACGCTTCATGCACCAACAATAGCATATACATGTACATATAAACAAATTGCACCATTTTATTTGATCACATTCTCATAAATATGCGTTATATTAAAAAAATGCTATCAGAAACTTAGATAAGCAGGGGAGATAATATGGCTTGTCATAATTTGGTATTTTGACTACAAGAAAAGTTGTAAAACTTCTTTATTGTTGTTGCGAAAATATTATGGTATGCCCATTTAGAAAGAAAGACGGTTCCACTATATAAGGTACTGTCATTAATTTAAATATATTTATTGCTAAAAAAATGTTTACATACTGAAAAATAACTAGCGTTATTTTTCAGTATTATAAACATATTATTTTACAAATCCACGATTGTTGACAGGTACAATTGAATATACTAGTGTTCGTATGTGACTCGTATGCAGTTTGTCTGATGTTCTCGAATTGTCTGGTATACCCGGCGTACATTTTGTCAGACTGTAAACTGCACGTGCATTAGAACAGCACACCGTCAGCAGAATTATAAGAGCCCAACATAGCACGAATATATACACGTATATACATATTATGATACAGTAACATTAAAGGTACATGTCCACTCAGTATGTTATAATTCTGTAGATATGACATTTTCTGGAAAAGTAAACATGCATTCACCATTATCCCACGTATTGATTGACATTATTATACATTTTATACCAGACGTAGATTTCCGCACTGATATCAGGGGCGATAACCGTGTTTCCTTAAAATCTTAACGGACATTACTATTTAGTCTCTGTATTTATTTTTTGATGTGCAATGATCATACTTTATAATCTGTCGAAAACATTAGTTTTTCAGGAGACGCATTTAATTACTTATAAATATTTAAAAAATAGCATGCCTCATTTGCATATCAAAATATCCTGATAGCACCGCGAGTCACTATCAGTAAAATAAATATAACTAAATGATTATAGCTGTATATCGGACACTCTTAATGTTTAGAACTGATGGAATAGTGACACAATTATACACTTATTTACTACCTATACAGAACAGTGTGTGCCTACTGAGTGGGCGTGTACCTTTACATGATATGTGTGGTATCAACATCAGGTTATCCTGTTACTGTGCGCATCCTGGTTTAAAAACTGTTACCTCAACATCTGATATGTAATACCATATTAACAAAGGTAAGAAATGAACACCTGCATTCAAATTCATACATATCTACTAAACATGACGTCATGCCGTTCGGAAACCACGTGATCACCCACCTTGAAACATGCACTCACATATATCTAGTTCAAAATGTTTACATGACGTCATGTTTGACGTCACACGTCACACAACGCGACGTCAAAACGCGGGAAACATGTCGTTGATGCACATAGCACATGTATAATACATTTTCTTAAATTACAGTCAGTAATTTACAGAAATATAACGGTGCATTACACCACTCGGCAGCAGTAATTTGCATTACTCTCGTGTTTACCATTTGTTGAGAAAGTACGTAAGTAACGTGGTAATGACGTGTTTCCGTTGACAAATCAAATCATGTTCTCGGACACACTCTGAGTCGCGAGACAGTCACCGTCCCTACGACCCGTCACCGGAAATTAATTTGCACAACTCTTGGCCATATTTTACGCTTGTTTGTTTTTATCAAGTATTGTGTGTGAATTGTTTTTATCAATTATTGTGTGTGAAATGCCATTTGTTTTTATCAAGTATTGTGTGTGAAATGTAAAAACTCGGTTCACTACGCTCACTCGTTTGTTTAGCGTAAGTACCCAATCGTGCATTATTTCAATTTATATTACACTCTTGCAAATTATTTGCACGAGTTTCGCTGTGAGAGAAAACCCGTAATCAACTCCTTACACAATAATACACCGTGAAGAGAACACCCGTAATTGCGCGCCTGTTTTCTTGGAAACCACGAGCTACCATGCAAAATGTTTAATTTATATTACAGTCAAAATAAAGTTATTTGAAAATTTGGAAAGGGTCTCGACTAATCTAGAATGTTAATATGATTGAACACATTCCAAACATGCACTCACATTTATACAGCAACCATGTCTCCACAACAAATTCAAGATTTTAAAATCGAAATCACTGTCTGTTCAGCTGAATTTTGTCCATTTTTACAGTATATGCGACGTAACCAACGACATGGATATGTCTATTATGATTGCAATGCTTATTATGACAACTGTAGTCTAAAACCAGCCAATATTGAAGGTTAGTGCAAACAAAATCGGAGATTTAATCAGATACAATACCGAAACAACCTAGCGTCGCTAGATTTGTGACGTATGGCGAGGGAATGACGTCAAAACATGACGTCACGCACGTTCAAGCAATTAAGTTTAGTATGCGGTATAAATTAAATTAGGGGATAACCATGCTTTGTCTTTCGATTAGGAGCGGTAAGTGGGAGGTTTTATGGTATGTGAATCAGTTTTACGGCGACGCGTTAGCGGAGCCGTAAAACTGATTCACAGACCATAAAACCTCACACATACCGCTCCAAATCGAAAAACAAAGCATGGTTATCCCCATTATAATGCACCTAGTGTGCTCCCCGCTTTCTGCAACGTCGTAGCATATCACGAACAGTAATACTTTTCATTACGTCAGCAGGTTGTTGTCGTCATCGATTTATAACCGCCTCACACCAAACGAAGTTAATGAAATGTAACTCCGCCGAAGAATATTCCCATTTCAAATAGAGATTAACGGGACTTTTTCTAAGACATCTATACATTTATTCAACTGTAATGTTTATTTTAACAATTGTATTGTTTTTATATGTGTAGTTGCAACAGTTATTTGCTTTTATTCATTTAAAGAAATGCCAACATTTCTGCATTGGGTTCGTGTGATTTTTACAAAGGAAATGTCAACAACTTGTTGTGTCAACAGGCCTAGAATTTCCCTGGATTCATGCCTAATCAAGGTGATTGGCATCTGCAATACAGTTTATTATGTATAGTCATGTATGTGCACATTGGAATTCGTAAAGTTATAGGCTGGTACTGGCATATTGGGTTTGCATTTGAGCACTTTATTAAATTCTTCTGTATTTTGGGCGGGTGGGGTAATATTTTTGGAAATTTGTTGAAGGGCCACCACACTGAAGTCACGTTTGTCAGTCGTTGTTAGATTTTCTTTTCCACTTTGGGTTGTACAGATCAATATGGCAGAATGGATAACCGAAAATGTACCGAAATTAATTTGGAAATAATTGCAAGCCCCGCCGCTGGCCATTGTTTACAAAAGCGCATAGGGTTACATAAATATGTCAAGTTGTAAAACACAGGCTGGTAAAACGGAGATTTTATATGCTGTGATTTTTCATATTTTATAGGCTCTGATTTCAATTGACCAATCAGATGCGTGCTTTCTATTTTCGGTGCATTAGAAATTTAGAATACATGATTAGTGCCGTCGAATATAAAATATATTCGGTTTCGCCCCTATGTGACGAAGTCGTTGTCCGGAACTCTATTAATAATGACTGTTTAATATAGGATGTGCGGTGTGGTTGAAGTGATGTTTAATATTGGGAGTGCGGGGCGGTTGAGGTGAATGTCGTTGATACCGGAAGTGTTGTAGCTAGCGTGCTCGAAGTTTAATAGAAGAATCCCCGGTTGTATCAATCTGTGTAGATCTGTTGATGTCATACATGCTTCTAACCAATTAAAATATATTGCCAGAGCTGTCTTCAGAGTTGTCACATTGGTGGCAGCGGTAAAAATCGTCAAAAACTAAACACGGCCGATTCGTCCCCATATGTTTCGCCCCACAACAACAACAATAACGAATGACACGGGTCCGAATTACGTCCAGTGAAATTATCAGAATAAATTATTGCAGGTGATAAAAACAGTATCTGCTGTGTTGTTGACTTGTTAATTGTTTATAATTTATGATCGGTGATGACATTTTAGGCTAGTCATTCTAACGTTGCCTATTTCATACGCACACTGTATGTCGGATATCGATGGTATTATAGTGGGTGATTCACGTTTAGCTGGGTTTCAGAGATATTCAGCACCCACCGATTTACGATTAAAATTTGTAATTCAAAGAGGAGCTTGCGTATCAGACTTGATCCAACATACATTAGAAGCGATTCGGAATGTCCGTAAAGACAATATTCTCATAGTGAAAATAGCATGTGGTATTAATAATTTTACAAAATTTGTTTCACATCCTGGTGGTCGAGAAATTACATATGCCGGTGTTACGGGCGATAGTGTATACGCAGAATTAAGAGACTTCAAGCAGAAAATAAAAGTTATTAGGCCGAAAGCATTAGTCGGGTTTGTGACGGTACCAACATTATCAATTAACAAAAACATACAGACGCGCATACAATCCAATCAACTTCGCAAATCAAATGTTTCGTCAATGCGAGGAATTGGATAGGCGTCCTTTTTGGTTACGTCATTCACTTTTCGGAAGTCTACGCAGAAACGAGTAGATCCATCTTTTTTCTTTACCAACACAATTGGTGACCTCCATGGGCTGCTTGATGGTCAGAGTTGTCACACCTATGAAGTTGTCGGGGAGAAACCGAATATATTTTATATTCGACGGCACTAACCATGTATTTACTATATATCTGGTTCATAGAAACAGCTGCGTAATTTGGATTTCAAAAAGTTTACATGACGTCACATTTAACGTGACACAACGTAACGTCAAAACACGGGAAAACACGTCATTATTCATGCGCACATCACAATTCATTGATTATAATCTGAAAAGTAGACTAAATGTGCATATGTATCCGCCGTGGAATTTTAATAAATAGGATATTCCATCGTACATGTTTGAATAACGGAACTAATGCACTCGTGTCAGTTGGCGTCCTTGCAAGCAAATCGTTCGCTACGCTCACTCGTTGCTTACGCGGAAGCCGTCGCACACTCGTGTATTATTTCCGGCTATTCAAAATGTACGTTGGAATATCCTCTATGTAATCAGCTCACCTAACTAAACAGTTATACTATATTATACATATTAATTAATGCACGGCTACATTTATCATTGTAATACACAAATTACTTACTTGATTAAATGGGTTTGCAAAGCTGGTTATACAATACTGGAAAGTAACTAACGTTGGCAAGACGAGTTATTTTTCTATATTATAAACATGTTTTGTAATTGATGGTTACTAAATTATTTTATTTCAACTACATGTAATTACACTAGCGTTTATCATGTTTATAATGACAAAATAAAATACAGAAAATCACATACATTGTATTTTCTTAACGGTAATGTCTATAAGTGTTTGTTACATCAAACTCTCTTAAGTCAAACTACTGCAGGGCTCCAGATAAGTTCTGTACAGTGTTTGCTTTTTGCAGTTCAACTAAGTAACTTTTCAACTTTATTACTGTATTTTCACTACTCAATTTGAAAAGCAATGCGTATTTTCACATTGCTGTGACTATTTTGTACTCCCACTTTTGATAATCAATGCGTATTCTGCTAAAATAAGTGCGTAAAATACGCCAATACGCGCATTATCTGGGGCCGGACCGGACGGACGGACGGACGGACGGACGGACAAGGGTAGCACTTAATGCCCCCTCCACTATCCGCCGTGGTGGTGCATAAAAACACCCCCTTTTCATAAATGGACTAGTCTGAAAATCATTGTGTGACAGTTGAATTGGTTGCAAAATTAACATATCAAAATCCATTCCAGTTACTTAGGGGTGAAAGAGGTTAAAGGGATTATGTCTCAGATGATATCTCAGATATTCAATACGTCGTTTGTAGAGTTATTGGCTGACAATTACATGCATTTTGTTTGATTAAATTCGGAAGAGTCTCTATTTGATATGTAATTCCAAAGGTAGTAATAAACAAGGGAGATAAGTTTGTGACAAAGTACCACTATTCCTGTACCAGCACACATTGTGAATCATAACATGTTTTGCTTCTCTCGGAACTGATAACAATATAATACCACATGTATCACCTGTAGAAATATATTTCCATGTTTCCATTAGTAAACAATGATTATTGTTCCGTACTTAAAGGTACAAGACCACTCAGTAGGCACAAACTGTTCTTTATATCAGAGACATCATCTTAGACATTTTCTGGCAAAACAAACATTCATTCATTCACCATTACCATGATTACCTCACGTAATGATTGGCATTATTACACATTTTATATCAGCCGTAAAATTCCACACTGATATCATATTTATTCTCTGTATTTATATTTTGATGTGCAATGATCATACTTTAGAATCTCTCGAAAATATTATTATTTCAGGTGACGCATTTAATTAGTATAAATAATGAACAAAATATCATGCCTCATTTGCATATGAAAATAGTCTGATACCACCGCCAGTCACTATCAGTAAAATAAATATTACTAAAGGATTATAGCTGTATAGCCGACACTCGTAATATTTAGAACTGGTGGAAGAGTGACACAATTATACACTTATTTAATTCCTATAAATACCATTTTGTGTCTACTGAGTGGGCTTACACCTTTAATAACGGTTTTATATCCATATTCAGATTGTGGCCGGATTAGCTCAGTAGGTAGAGCGTCGGACTGCGAATGGTCGACCCCGGGTTCGTATCCCACCTCAACCGCTGCGAATGGTCGATTCGGTGTGTCCTTGGGCAATTCGGTGTGTCCTTGGGCAATTCGGTGTGTCCTTGGGCAATTCGGTGTGTCCGTGCTAGCCTAGTCCATCGGATGGGGACTTAAATAGTCGGTCCCGACATGCAAGGTCATCGAGCCAGTGCCGTCGTTAATCAAAGCATTTACATTTTTGCATTTCAGATTCTTGTTACCACCTGAATCAGCTACAGTTTCATCTCTGTCTGCGCTTATCCGGGTCTGCCTTCAAATTCATTTGTCCATTTGGTATGTTTATTTCGTATACGTGCACAACAAATTACTTATATTCACCAATTGCACAATTTCATTTCCTTGAATTTCTAAAAGATGTATAAAATCAGAAACGGTGATAAACAGAGAAGATAATTTGCATATACATTTTTGCTACACACTTGACAAAACATTCTTGCAAGGCTAGTTATTTTTCAGTATTAGATCTATAAACATTGTTTTGCTAATCATATTTTATTTCAGGCGAGTCCTGTGAACAATTGGGTTCGAAAATACGATTCAAATAAACAATTAAAATAGTTTATGCTAATCTGTTTCAACAGTTTATTGGCATATGTGTGGCTGTAACTGGAGAAATGGTACTGATGTGACCAGTGTAATCCTGATAAATTAACACACTTACGTAGCCTGATATTGCTTGTTAGAAACATGGCGGCTGTTTATGGAATTGCGAATAGTGCAGATGTACAGGCTGATCTGGATCTGCACTGGTCACAACATAAGCCCCATTCCTCCAGTCACAGTCACATCCTGATCAGACTGTACAGATGTACGGACTGATCATGATATACACTGGTCACAACACCAAAAATCCCCATTGCTCCAGTCATAGCCACATCCTGATCAGACTGTGCAGGTGCACAGGCTGCTCTGGATCTACACTGGTCACAACACCCATAAGCCCCGTTCATCACAGTCACAGCCACATACGAGACCAAGTGCTTTAACCCTTTTTATGCTGAAGATACAGATTTTTTTCTGGCTGAAAATTTTAAATATTTTCTCTATTTTTTTGCACAGAAGTATGCGTTGTTACCACTCATTTGTACTGTCTCGTCAAGTCTAGTCGAGACTGTTCAAATGAGTGGTGGTACAACATATACTTTCATGGAGAAAATATGGAAAAAGTATATAAATTTAGATACCTGTGAATGTGTATCCCGCTGTAATGGCAAAATACTTCATACATGTAAAACATTTCTACACCGGACACCGATGGAACCCCTGTGAGGATAATTTTGATGGGTTTCACGGTAAAATAATGGCACCACTGGCTATGCATGTTCGTGATCTCAAAGCACGGTATCATGTCTCGGAGTGCTCCTTTGCACAAGTATGCCCGATTTACAGTGGAACGTCTCTAACCCGGACACCCTGGGGACCTCCCAGGGTGTCCGGTTTAGAGAGATTGCAATGTAGTACATATATAAGTATGTATGTGAGCTAGTTTGTAAAATGTAAGTGATTTAGATACCTCAATTCGTTAGCTATACACACATGTACAACATTATTTTAATGTGTATGCCACACAGCTGTGCGTGTTCTTCATTGTCACAATAAGCGTCTGGTCACAACGTCTGTACGATACGGAGTACGGTTTCACCAAGCCACCAGTGGACGACGCAAACACCCAGTGGTAACTTCCATCCTTCTTGATGACGTGAATGTCATTGATATCTCGGCAACAAACCAAAAGGTTGTCGTTGTCGTCGAGTGACATGCCGCGTGGTTGACCTATCTCGTTATGTTTAACGTCATACATGAGATCCCCAGTAGCAGTAAAACACGTTATACGATTCTGACCACAGTCGGATACATACACAGAGCCTAGCGGGTTCACTGTTATGTAGTACGGCAATGAGAACATGCCTTCACCACCGGCGTCCAGCCCAAACCTCCGTGTCACCGCCCCGCGTCTATCTAGCACCAGGACGTGGCCGCCACCGCCTTCGGCATCCCTCCACACGCTGGTGTAAATCTCCCCGGCGTGTACAGCCACACCGTAGCACTTCAGATCGGTGGTGACGGTGCGGCCCGCCAGGAGCGTGCTACCCACGCCGATCCACTGCAGATTCTTACTATACGGCATCGACACTATGACGTCGTCGGTGCCGTCGGCGGCCACGTCCCAGGGCTGATCAAATAAACTCAGTGTTGATTTCAGTGACAACGTTTTATCGAGGAGAATCACCTGCCTATTTGCATAGTCAGCTAATATAGCCTGTCCATCGGGCAGGATCGTGGACCCGGTTATGTATTTAGATGGAACGTTTATCTTCATTACAGAATCAACGTGCATATCGGTATATGACGTCGGTGTAGACACGGGACATATTGAATGCGATATTGACGTTGCTGGAGTGACTTGCAATTCCCCTAACCTGTCGACACGAGTCAGGATATCGGCCAGACACAGCGACGGAATGTAATTAATGTCGGCCCGGTACGATTCTGTTTCTATATCGGCGATAGATAAGGCCATGCTATGCCGTGTAGCGCGTAATTTTTTAGTAAACAGAACACTTGACAAACCGTCAGCGGCTGATTTCACCTCGTCGGCGTCGTTAATGTCAGTGTTTATCTGGTGTAGCAGAACATCACACGCACCAACGTGTCCCCGCAGCAAGCCCAGCTCTGTCTCGATGACATTGTTAACATCGGCCAGAATTTCCCTTTTTAGACGTTCCACCATTTCGATTAACTTAGCCTTGAAGGCTTTGATTTCTGCAACACACAACTTTTCCATGCGCTTCAATTCGTCAATACCATTTTCCCTCTCCGTCTTTATATTTTCAATTGTCGCTTTCAGCTCGACCATGGCGTCCAGGGCGGCGGCGAGTTGTTGCCCGCATGTAGCCGCATTTGCCATGTCATGGACCGACACCACCTCGCACTTCCTGTGCTTCGTCAACTTACATGAAGCACAGAACATTTCGTCGTGTCCCTCACAAAACAGTTCCATCAATTTATCCTTGTGGTCGGCGCAGTAAGATGGAAAATACTTTCGTGCATCAATCTGTCCATCAGGTGGCTGACCGGGAATTGACTCCAATATATGCTCGCGCGACAGTTTAAGACGTCCGTGAATTGTTGCGCATGGCGTGCACATGTACTCCTCACATTGTTTACAATACTTGGCCGCTACCTGAACCAGTCCGGCGTGTTCACACGGGTTACACAGAACTTTCTCCGATATGTGATCAGCGTCGTTTGAGCCTCCGACACATGCCATGTTGAATGTTTAAACTTTACACTCAATGCTTAAATAGTACCCTAAATATTTAAACTGACCGCTAATTCCTTATAGATTCAAATGAGGAGGCGTTTCGAACAGCCCGTAGAAATGTGTGTAATCTTTCCGCGAGCAGTGATGTATTCCATTCGAGGTCTAGAATACTCCTAGTATTCCGAATTTCAACGGCAGATATACAGGTAATATCTCTATATCGAACACCCTGCTTGGAGGTAAATGAGCTATACTAGCGTTGCAATGCCAGTTATTCTTCAATACTATAAACATGTTTTTTTCAATCATTGGTTAGAAAATTATTTTATATACAGTGGAACCTCTCTAAACCGGACACCAAGAAAACACATGTGATTTTATTTTTGATGAGTTTCTTGGTCATTTATCTCAGGCGATACTGTCTGTTCTTGATCGCATATGACACAGCTATGGCTCAGAATGATCAAATGTCTGTTTTAAAGTGAAACCTCTCTAAGCCGGACACCCTGGGACCTCACCGCTCAACAGTTCTGTATAGGAATTAAATAAGTGTGTACTTGTGTCACTATTCCACCAGTTCTAAAAAGTACGAATGCCCGCTATACAGATATAACCATTTAGTAATATTTATTTCACTGATAGTGACTCGCGGTGGTATCGGGCTATTTTCATATGCAAATGAGGCATGAATTTGTTTTAATTATTTATACTAATTAAATGTGTCCCCTGATAAAACACTATTTTCGACAGATTATAAAGTATCATCATTGCACATCAACAAATAAATACAGAAAGTAAACTGCAATGTATGTTAACATTTTAAGGAAACGCGGCTATCGCCCCTGATATCAGTGTGGAAATTTGCGTCTGATATAAAATGTTTAATGATGCCAATCAATACGTGATGTAATGGTGAATGAATGTTTATTTTGCCAGAAAATGTCACAGATTATGTCTCTGATATAAATACCATTGTGTGCCTACTGAGTGGGCATGTACCTTTACATACTTAAGAGCTTGTATCGTATGTCTGAAGCAAGTTGGAATGCAATCGATGGTTAGTAATTTAGTTTTTAGTTAAATTAGTTAAACTAGTCATTATAATAGAAAGTTCTTTCCAATTGTAGTTTAGTATAATTACTTTAAAACAATTACACAAATATTACTTATTGGTACCTGTATATCGAAGTTACATTACCAAATTATCTCCCCTGCTTGCCACAGATTCTGATTGTATACACTTGAATATATTGTAGACTGTTTATAATTTGACTAAATGAAGTGGTGCGACTTGTTGATATGCAATTTTCAGTGCGTAAGGCAAACGGCAACATAACGACTATCTAGACATACATATACCAATTCCGGAGCAGCGATAAAAGTCGCTGAGAATATGCGAAAGGAATACACCCCTACATGTCGCACAGACACAGCGGTGTATTCACTCCACACGGCCCGTCTAGTGGTATCTATATCCTGCGCCATACGAAAACGGGTTGAAATGAAATGAAATGGCGACCGGTGCATTCGCGCTGTCTGATCAGGGCCTACACTGTTCGCCAATGACTAATCCATAGCGCCAATAACAAACTAACATTAAGAGTTAGCCAATATCAGACTGCACCAGTATGCTACCGTTTTCTAACTTATGATGGGTGACAACGACCATAGCCGTATAATTGGGACCATTCTCTCATGAGTCTTATACATAGCTATCGGATTATATAAACCGCGCGACTCACTGTGTACATGTACGAGATAAAGGATCTCAGCCAGAGCTGGCATATACACCGTTATCGCATCGCCTTTCTCATGTTTATCGCATTTTTGTCGGCAATGTGAAGAAATGTATGACATCAATGAGGTATCGTAGTGAGTTATCTCCCTTTGAATTTATTTATAGAAATCAGGTCCAACGTGTATATTTATGGCTTAATTGCTTGTAAAAAAGCGAAAATGGCATGATTTGTTGTGTAAATGAGCCATTATAGTGTTTTCGACTAGTGTTGATACATATCATCCTACATATCAGCGCAATCTGATCCGGAACTGCATTAGTTGCCAGATTCATATTTTCATACTTATTAATTGTAATTGTAATCAGTGTAGACCCAGATCAGACTGCAGTCTGATCTCGGTCTATCCTGTTAGCAGTCTTTATTTTTGTAAGTTATTCAGTAAGAAATAAACGCTAAAATAAACCAATGGAGCGGATCTCTATAAATAGATTTGCAAAGGGAAATAACTAGCTACGATCCCCCATTGTTGCGATGTCTTCACAGTCTGCCAGCCAATCAATACAACATCACCTGCACTTGTATTAAGGTAGTAGGTGATACATAGATACACCTGACTCAATGATAATTGCTTCATAAGAGTGATGTGATATATGAATATAGCATATACGAATATTGTCTTGTTACTGTATACTATATGGAGCATTGAGTTGCCATCTCCGCAATCTGTGTATGTACAAGCCATCGTACAGTTTCACCACTTTGTGCGTTTGGCACATACAGCAAATAATATGACAGTAAACCAAATAAAATGTGGTGCAATATATAATAGACAAATATGACAACGGCAAGCTATAAATATTATGCCAGCAAATTATGCAAAAGACAAGTTATCTGAGCATTTCTCCCATCAATCTCAAAATAAATGTTGATGTGTAAACTTTTCAATCTGATGCACAGCCTATGTTAGTGTACACATTACCCATAGCTAATAGTAGGTGAGTAGATACCAGGGACAATACACTCATGTAACTGCTTACATGTCACTGGATTTGATAGCTATTAACAGAGTACAGTAGTTGGTATATATGTATGTGTTGTGTGGTTTGTCAGGTAAAAGTGGTACACTGTGCGATTTTCTGTGTATGGTGGTTCATATTGTTAAAAATACATAGGCACAAACCTGTCCAGAAAACTGAAATATTTTACAGGTTGGTGTAATATAATGGACAGGAGTCCGTCCTCCTGGCTTTTTAAATGTGATTATGTCACAAATTGATATAATAGGCTATACTATTCCTTTCAGTTAATCAGGTTTCTACTCACCAGGCAGGTATGCATGACAGAAAAGGTGAGTATATGTTGGCATATTGGGTAAGCGGATTAGTCGTTGATTGACTGAGTGAGATACAGGTAATTTGGTCAGTTTGGACATAGCTTGTGTGGTGAAAACATTGACAGGAATGATCAAGTTCTGGGTCGGAATAAAAGTGAATTTATTTTCAAATTGACAATGTGGTGAGGAGATGATATGATGTACATGGTGACATAGTGTAACGTCCCTTCGTTGCGTCTGCCTTCAAGAATACGGGGTAAACCATAGTTTCCTGTTCACGCAGGGGGTTGGTAGCGGGCCCTTGTGAATCGGGATATGAAAATGGGAATAACTAGCTACTTGGCAATGATAGAACGACAGTAGCGAATTCAGTATTAATACCTGATATTTTGCTAAGACATAAAACACAATATTATGCAACACCTACAACTGTATGAGGGTGACAATTCATGGTAACAATAATGGTACCGGGATGATACACATGACTATATAAATCAACAGTTAGTATTCGTAGTACATGTATGCGAGTCGAGACTAACTAACATAGGCGACTATGGGAGCGACTGGACACGAGCAACTATTTTCTAAAGCGTACACGCTCAGACCTAGACGGGAATCGCGGGGCTGGGTTGGGAATAATGCTGGGTGGGGGAGTCAGACAGCGGGAAGCACGAAGCTGGGGTTGGGAATAATGCTGGATGGGGAAGTCACACAGCGGGAAGCAAGCACGAAGCTTGTGTGGGGAGATAATACTGGGTGGGGAGTCACACAGCGGGAATCACGAAGCTTGGGTGGGGAGATAATACTAGGTGGGTGAGTCACACAGCGGGAATCACGAAGCTGGGGTTTGGACTAATGTTGGGTGGGGAAGCCACACAGCGGGAATCACGAAGCTGGGGTGGGGAATAAACTGGGTGGGGAAGTCACACAGCGAGAATCACGCAGCTTGGGTGGGAAGAATACTACTGGGTGGGGGAGTCACACAGCGGGAATCACGAAGCTGGGGTTTGGAAATAATCTGGGTGGTGAATTCACAAAGCCGGGGGTCACGAAGCTGGGGTGGAAATCATGACACTAGCTGAATGGGGGCACATAACAGCTAGGACGCATGACAATGGAGTGGGGCTCACCTAACAGGGGTGGGAGGGGAGTCACACAGCAGGGGGTCACGAAACTTGAGTCGGGAATCGTATCGCAATGGGGGAAAAGTGGGTGGGGTAATGGGATATTGGCATTATCATGGTTCCAGCCAATATTAATAATCAATAATGTCATAATCACGTTCAAATCATCACATCTAACGACTAACGGACCATTGGCAACATCGTCGATGAGTAATGGGTAATGGTTAAGGGGGGGGGGGGGGATATTTGGGCCTTGAGAGTTCAGAGACGCGAGCTGCGTCTCGAGTTGCGTCTCTCGGGACAAAGTCGACAACTGACATATTTCACTCCTATTTATAACCTTCGGTCCTAATGTTGTCCGCAGATCCAGCCCTTTGATTGGCTTGTAAAGACTCCGAGGACAACATTAGGACAAAGAGCATCACATTTGGAATCCGCGGACAATATGTGAAAGTTGTCACTGATTCCGCACAGTGGATTGGTTGCAATGTGTAATAGGATACCGGGACTTTCCCACTTTGACGAAATGTGAAAGTTGTCCCGCATCGTTGATTGGTCGGAGAGGTTTGGCGGAAATTACCGAGCTTAAACAGGTTTACGCAGTATAAAATGGCGGCCGTGTTCAACACACACAGGAAATTTCAACAAACTATTGTGAATTGTAACTAACTAAACAAGTTTCCTGGTGTATGAAGACGACGATCATAAACTATTAACAATTGTGAACATCCAGGCATGCATCGCAGATCGTTGTAAGTTGTGTGCACAAAATGACAGACGTGTTTTGTTGTCCAAAATGAGTGATACATTCGAAGCGAGGAATACGCAATACACAGCTGTGTATAGCGATGCTTCGCTGGCTGGGTCGCTTCATTAGAGTGGATGTTGTGGTTACCACCAGTATATGGATAGCAGAGAATATTTTGCAGTAGAGAGGTAAGTGTACTGTAACTGCAAGGAATACTTTGTGAATTGTGTGGAATTGTACTGAAATAGGGGTGGGGTAAGGATTAAGTAATATACATGGGCGTAAAGGGGTTAAATGGGTATGTAATTGCAGATCGGGCAGCTGATATGGACCCACCCTTCGCAATGTGGAGTGACTGACGATTTCCAATATGGGGAAGCCAATCAAGTCCTGCTTTATCTGTGTTTATCAGTAATATGGTGATACAGAGAGATGCAGAATCAGGATCGACTGGTGGATTATTGTTGGGCTAAATCTTGTATCCTTTCGTTAATTGATTTATGAACAAACTATTTGTGTATAGTTGTTATTGTATTGAGTTAGTATATACAACAACTGTAAAGGGTTGTATAGGAAGGTATACCTCGTGGAAGAACATATACTTACCATAATAGAGATGATTGAAGACTATGTAAACAGTGATTTATATGTTGGAAGAATTATAAGAGACGATATCATTTTTTAGTATCAGTGAATTGGTGAATATATGTTGAAGTGTTGTTATTGTACAATGTAATTGATAATTGCAGTGTTGATATGTGGGAAATAATGATAAACACTTATTGAAATTTGATAATTGTAAAATGGTGTTACTGATGTACTAAATTAATCTCTATATTTCCTAGTTTTTTGTACATATTATGCTTCTTATCTATCCTATCGACATTACTATTCTACTCTATCTTCCATCATTGGGTATATGTTGTCGGTTATGTAATACAAACAATGTCATACTGGGATCCGGAGAGGAAATTACTTTGGTCAGGATAATATGGGAGAGATAAAATATACATAAAAAATAATTGTAACGTGTTGTTTTTATATGGTATCTCCCTTGCAAATTGTTATGGGGGCAGCCATAGTGTCGTGCTACGCCTAAACGGCGAGTACGACTGTCACAGGTTGGCCAAGTAAACCTGTGCTGTATTCACAGAATCGATCCCTGTTACTTATTGACAGACGAACTGAGACGCCATTGTGATCATCATACATTGGTAGGACTAAATTACGCTTTCAACTAGTTAATACATGTATATACAGTGCAATTTAATTACCCATGTGATAGCATGTACAAATTTACTATATACAAGCAATATAGATCAATGGTTTCCCTACAGTAAACATTGTATATTGTGGTTGACACTAAAGTTGGATTGCTCAAAGAATTCACCACTAAGCACAGAAAAAGATACAACGTTACTGAGTTGATAACTTGGTATCACGATCATGGAAAAAACTAGTCTTAACCACTGTGCCATCACAATATACTATTACAGAAACTATACATTGTACTGTATTGTTTCTACCCCTATGTATTTTTCACCCGTTCTCCCAACGTATATAACTGTAATGTTTAAATGTGTGTTATTGTCATGTTGTTGTACATAAACTGTGTAGCTATTCCCTCCATATACATAACATTGTATATTACGTTCCACCACAATATGGTAATTCACCGCTCATCTACTTCAGTACATTGTATATCTGACCACTTCCCGCTTGATTCCAGTAGAATAAATATGTTTCCCTAGCTCCCGGACTAAACACATAAACCACGTTCACATACGTATTTCACTTCATTACCACAGATACATTTATGATTCCACTTCCTAAATCACATTGGCCGCGATACACATTCACATTGTGCCGTCAACGCGACCCGTATATACTACTCAGGATTGGTAGTCCTTCATATCAAGTTTCAATGTTCCCGGCAATACACTAGCTGACAACGATAATTGTCCTGTTGCTAGAGCTGCAGCCGTCTGATGAACGTCTGACCACACTTTGAGGGGCTACAAGTTAAATAGCACTTGTTGTGACTGATATTACAGTTATATACCATTTGAGTTTGGCATACGACTCCATGCTTGCATATTACAGTCATTACTAGCATAATTGTCGCAAACAATCTAAATCCATTATACAGAAGGCATTGCAGTATGCATCTCATGTTGTCGTAAATTAAAACATATCGCACAGTTACATATGATTAAATACATAAGCATCACTATTATTACACAATGTCAAATATTACAAGTAATACATTGTCAATTAATTGAACTGGGTTACATGTCTTCTAAGAAACCCATACTTTAAGATTAATAATTTATCACGCATGTCCATGCTGGTTCACAGAATACTACTAGATCAGGATCTACTTGGTTGCATAATCAGGCCATGTCGATAAAGCTCAATCTAAAATTAATATGTAAGTTTTCCCCAAATAAATAAATTCCTACCTTGCTAGCCCAGTTCCAGTCCAAGTTTATCCGTCAAAATCCAATCACATAATGCCTGTCCTATGCATTACCTTGATATAGCTCAGACCTTCACACCTTGCATTCAATCAGTTTGACAATGACACTTGACGACCAGTCAGCTTGGGTAGTGAACAATAGCCTATAAAATCAGTTCACCTTACTGACACAATACAGTCAAGTATCAGTATGTTCCAATACAGTAAAACCACGACTAACATTTGTCCATGACATACATTGAAACTTTGACCTGTGACACTTACTTTCCCCTTGGGAAAAGGTGTGAACACTGTAAAAGTGTGAATCACTTTTCACACATGTAACAGGTCAAACTAACACTCTCCATTAACACTGTTTCTACTTAAATAGTCTGCTCCAATGTTCTCACTTCCTTTGATCGACTGAATGGTAAACATATATGGTTGCAACAGTAAAGCCCACCGCATAAGTCGTGCATTCGATACTTTGGCCTTGTTCAAATACAATAGCGGCTGATGGTCAGTTTCTATTGTAAAGTGTCGTCCATATAGATACCTCTGAAATTTCTGTACCGCCCAAATCAGTGCCAGACATGCCTTTTCCACAGTTGCATAGGCTTCCTCCCTTTTTAGCAACTTTCTGCTGGCATATGCAACAGGGAGTTTGAACCCGGCTTCCTCTTGTAGGAGAACTCCTCCAATTCCCCTATATGAGGCATCTGTTCGTAGGATGAATGTTTCGTTTAGGTCAGGTAGCTTCAAGATAGGACTCATTGTTAGTGCTTTCTTCAATGAGTTGAATGCATGCTCATGTGCTATCGACCATTGTACATGATTTGGCTGTCCTTTCCTTGTCAGATCGGTGTTGGGTCTTGGTGTTGGGTCTGGCAACCTCATCTATTGCCTTGATCTTACTCGGATGTGGTTGAAGTCGGTCATTACCAACCATATGACCCAGACACTCCAGACTCTCATATCCTATGAAACATTTTGAAGCCTTTCTCAGTCTACTGAACAGTTCAGTCAACACTGTCAAGTGCTCCTTCCAAGTCATTGTGAAGACAAGAATATCGTCTATGAAATTGTCAATGTTACGCATGTTATTCAAAAGTTTCCTCATAAGTCGGCTAAACACAGCCGGAGCATTGACTAATCCAAACGGCACTGTCTTGTACTGATACAGTCCTAATGGTGTACAAAATTCTGTAAGTTGTTGGGAGTTATCACTCATTGGTACTTGCCAATATCCTTTTGTAAGGTCGAGCCGAGAAAAATACTTATATCCTGCTACTTTTGCAAACATTTCTTCTGCATTTGGCATTCGATCAGAGTCAAAAATAGTAACTCTGTTTAACTGTCTAAAGTCTATGCAACATCGGTTTGTACCATCTTTTTTCTTAACCATAACGATGGGAAAACTGTATGGTGAATCAGACTGTTCTATCACCCCCATCTTTAACATGTTCTGAACTTCAACTTTGATCTCTTCTGTCATACTGAATGGTAATGGATACTGTTTCACCTTTAGTGGTTCAGTTGATGTTAATCTTGATATCACACTCTATGAGGTTGGTGCGACCTGGTAGATCAGTCAGCACGTCAGGAAATTGTTCTAATATTTCCTTGACGTCTTTCTGCTGTTCATGACTCAACTCTGCACTACAGTGAACATCAGTTGATGTTTCTGATGCCACAATCCCAGGTAATGCTGGAATTTCCATCAACTCACTCACTTTATGATCAGTCTCTATCTCTTGGTCTACATCTATCACTGCAACACTAACCTCGGCTAACCCATCATGGGTTGCCACTGCTCCATCAGAATCTGCTCCTTCAACATACTGTTTCAACATGTTTATGTGGAAAGTTTTCAATTTCCCATTAGTGTCAACCCGATAATCAAGTGATCCGACTTTATCGGTTATCACATAGGGACCTTTCCACTGCATCAGTAACTTATTGTTACTGGTAGGCAGAAGAATCAGTACATTGTCTCCGGGTTTCAAGTCTCGCCCTCTTGCTTTCCTGTTGTAAGCTTTGCGATATCGAGCCGATGATTGTCTCAGGTTTTCCTGTGCCATTTCACAGGTTTCCTGCAATTTCTCCTTCAAATCAAACACATACTGATATGTGGTTTTGACCTCAGTATCAGGTACCTCATGTGTCCACAACTCCTTCAATATGTTCATGGGACCCCTGATACTTCGCCCATATAGTAACTCGAAGGGTGAAAACCCTGTACTTTACTGAGGAACCTCTCTGTATGCGAACAACAGTGAGTTCACATATTTGTCCCAGTCTCGTGGTTGGTCTATGCACATTTTCTTAAGCATTTGCTTCAGCGTGCCATTAAACTTTTCTACTAATCCATTACACATTGGATGATATGGTGTAGTTGTTAACTGTCGAATAGATAGCAACCTACTGACTTCCCCCATAAGCTCTGATGTAAACTGTGTTCCCATGTCAGTCAACATTTCTCTTGGGACTCCTACTCTACATAACACATCAACCAAAGCTTCTGCCACTCTTTCCGCTTCTATACTAGGGAGAGGTATCGCTTCTGGATACCTAGTGGCATAGTCCACTATGGTCAGAATGTATCTGTTCTTCCTGTATGTTGGTGGATCTAATGGGCCGACAATGTCCACCGCTATTCTCTGGAACGGTATGTCAATCACTTGCATTGTGCCCAGATGAGCTTTTGTGACTTTGCCCTTCGGATATGTCCGCTGACAGGGGTCGCAAGATCTGCAGAACCTCGTACTGTCTGCTTGACATCCCGGCCACCAAAACTCGGTCAAAATTCTGCTCACCGTTTTCTTAGTAAAGAAGTGACCTGACATTAGCGTTTCATGTGCTAGATTCATTACTGTCATACGGTACTTCTTTGGAACTACTAACTGAGAAACAATCTGATCTGGTTTTCCATTACCTGTCTCAAACTTTCTGTATGATTCCTTTCTTGGAAACAAACCTAGACTTTCCTCCATTTTTAGAGGTTTTTTCCTCACCACTTTGAATCATTTCTCTTATTTTGTCAAGTGAAGGGTCATCTTGTTGTGCTAACCCAATCTCTTCAGGTGTGGCAGAAGTTTCAAGTGTCTTTGGCACTCTTAACATCCTGTACTGTTTTGATTCGTCCTTTGAATGTGCCCTAGTTTGTACCGCCTGAGCCAAATTCCACTTAGGATTTGGATATGTGTCATAAATTACTTGGTGGTCAAAACCGGTAAATTTACAAGGTTTATAGCGAAATAGCAGCCGACTGGCAATTTTTCTCGGACCGATTTTTAAGACTAGTTTTCAAATTTCAATCGGTCTGAGAGTTCAAAAATCGGTCCAGAACCGGAAAACTGAAAATGTTAGAAGCCCTGCAGTGAGTCTAGAAGTATATATACACACACGAAGAACGAGCAGAGCATGCGCATTCTACGCGATACAAGGTTGGCATACCAAAACGTGTAATGCGTTAAAACCCGTGGAAAAGTGTTATACGTATAACACGGTTTCATCTGTACGGTGCTGTGTACATGTAGATGCGTGTAACCGTTCGTCAAAGAAAGCGTTAAATCGTTTAAACGGTTTACCTTAGCGTTGTATACGCTTACAACCGTTGTATACGTTTACAACCGTTGTACACGGATTACACGCTTTTGAAACTCAATACGTTGTTTACAACAGTTGTATACGTTTACAACCGTTGTACACGGATTACACGCTTTTGAAACTCAATGCGTTGAACACGGTTTGTTCGACTTTCGCGCATGCGCAAGAGTGGGGAAACGCAACGCATAGCCGAAAACGTATTACACGTAGACGACACACGGTTTGAAACGCAACTAACGGAAACTCCACGGATACGCAACGCAACCCGGAACATTTTGACAGAAACAACTGTATACTAGCGTTGCAATGCCAGTTATTCTTCAATATTATAAACATGTTGTTTTCAATCGTTGGTTACAACATGGTGCGATCACAGAGAATGAAGCGAAAAACCAAGTTATTGGATATCTGAGACATCATCTCAGACAGTCACTTATCTACCGCCAATGACCTATATGAGACACTTGTTTTATCAAATGGCAAAGAATGTATGCATTAATCTGTTATACTATGTTAAACATAACGTTTTTTTCGCTGTGAATTGATAACACTGTGCCACCTATGAAAATAGGTTTCACTTCCAGACACCAGTTGAATTAATTTGAATACATTTAATTAGCCACCACCGCTTACAGAATAACTAGGGTTTGTAATGATAGTTATGCTAGGACTATAGAACATTTGTTTTAATTCACTCCTATTTATTTAAGGCGATTTAATGGTACAAGTGTGTTCTGAAATAAGATAGAAATATACAATTAAATTATTTATTAATAAACGACTTCCTCGGTTTCCGAGTAGTTTTAAAATTCAATGCACTGATAGTGACTCGCGGTGGTATCGATGCTATTTATTCAGGTGATGCATTTAATTTATATAAATAATTAATAAATTTCCGGCCTCATGTTCATATCAAAACAGCCTAATACAAACGCGATCGAGTCTCCATCAGTAATTTAATGATTAGTAACTGAGTATACAGGTATTTGCATAGCGGACACTCGTAATGTTTAAAACTGGTGGAATAGTTACATAATTAATGTATACACATTTAATTTATATAAAGAACCGTTTGTGCCTAACAGATGGGATCCCAACTTTAAAGGTACATGCCCACACAGTATACACAAAATTCGCTTTATAGGAATTAAATAGGTGTATAATTGTGTCACTATCCGACCAATTATAAAAATTATGAGTGCCCGCTATACAGATATTATCATTCAGTAATGATTGTACCGATAGTGACGCGCGGTAGTATCCGGCTATTTTCATATGCAAATGAGGCAAGTAATTTTTAATTATTTATGCTAATTAAATGCGTAATTAGTAATTTAATTAGTAATATTTTCGACAGATGATAAAGAACGATCATTGTACATCAACAAATAAATACATAGAGTAAACAGTAATAGCTGTTAACATTTTAAGGAAACTCTGATATCAGTGTGGAAATTTACGTCTGATATAAAATGTGTGTCAGGCGAAGTGCAACATAACAACTAGCTAGGGCTTATTCCCATTATAATAAATACATATCAACATTCCGGAGCAGAGATTAAAGTCGTCGGGAATATGCGAAAGGAATACGCCCCTAAATGTCGCACAGACACAGTGGCGTAATCACAACAAACGGCCCATCAGGCTGCGCCATGCGAAAACAGGTTGATATGAATTTTCACTCGGTGCATGCTCAGATCAGCATGCGTATTCGTGCATTCTGATCAGGGCTCAGGGCCTACACTGTTCGTCAATGACTATTCCATAGCGCAAATACCAAACTAACATTAAGAGCTAGCCAATATAAGATTGCACCAGTATGCTACCTTGTTCTAGCTTTATATGATGGGTGACAACGACCATAGCCGCAATTGGGACCATTCTGTCATGCGTCGTCTTCAAAATACCTACCGGGTTATATAAACCGCGTGATTGTGTACATGTACGAGATAAAGGATCTCAGCCAGATCTGGCATATACACCGTTATCGCAATGCATTTCTCATTATTATCATGATTATCACCGTTTGTCACATTCATTAATTGTAATTATAATCAGTGTAGACCCAGATCAGACTGCACATGATCTCGGTCTACCCTGTTAGCAGTCTGTATTCAGAAAGAAATAAACGCTAAAATAAACCAAAGAAACGGATGTCTATAAATAGATTTACAAAGGGAAATCACTATCTACGATTCCCACATTGTTGCCGATGGCTGCACAGTCCACCAATCAATACAACAAGCACCTGCACTTGTATTGATTTTCTGCCTCGTGTTCTGCCATTTTCTTGGATCGATTAATTGTGTCTTGTACGTACACTTCTTTGTTCAGAAAGATGTGTGGGTGGGGTGGACGGCACTCGCCCCTAAATATATGACATTGCTAGTCCCGTGATAATTTATGGACTCTTCCATTAACCCTTTGAACCTGAAAGCCTGATCCAAAATGAGCGTGCTCGTAACGAGCCGTCTCATCAGGATCTGCATTTTTTTAAAGAAATTTTAATATTTTTGAGAACAAAACTACCCCCTTTTCATAAATGGACTAGTCTGAAAATGATGTTTTGACTGTTAGATTGGTTGTAAAATTAAAATCAAAATCCTTTCCCGTCCATACCCACAATAACCGTCCATACCCACAATAACCGACCGACCGACCGACCTAATACAAATCATCGTGAATGGGAAAACATATCTGGCAAGGCTCAGGAAACGGGATGGGCGAGGCTCTGCTAAGCACATCCCGTTTCCGTGCCGCGCCAGATATTTTTTTCCATTCAAGGCACTAACCTACTATTCCATTTATCCCGTCTGTAGGGCCCATTTTCGTAATCCCCCGCTTTTGTAGTCCGGATTACATTATCAGGGGATTACGAAAACGGTTGACATACGCGCCCGTTTTTGTAATCCCCCTGGTTTTGTAATCCCCCAAAATGACTTGAGTTATATTTTCAATCTGCAATGTATATATGGTTGCGAGCTCGAACCAGTGTTCGAACATGCACGGCCCGGCATATCCTAACCTTATATATTAGGTTCCATCCGCTGGGTATTAGCCGGATTACATTATCAGGGGATTACAAAAACGGTTGACATACGCGCCCGTTTTTGTAATCCCCCGGTTTTGTAATCCCCCAAAATGACTTGAGTTATATTTTCAATCTGCAATGTATATATGGTTGCGAGCTCGAACCCGTGTTCGAACATGCACGGCCCGGGCATATCCTAACCTTATATATTAGGTTCCATCCGCTGGGTATTAGCCGGATTACATTATCAGGGGATTACAAAAACGGTTGACATACGCGCCCGTTTTTGTAATCCCCGGTTTTGTAATCCCCCAAAATGACTTGAGTTATATTTTCAATCTGCAATGTAATATATGGTTGCGAGCTCGAACCCGTGTTCGAACATGCACGGCCCGGAATATCCTAACCTTTTATTTATTAGGTTCCATCCGCTGGGTATTAGCCGGATTACATTATCAGGGGATTACAAAAAACGGTTGACATACGCGCCCGTTTTTGTAATCCCGGATTTTGTAATCCCCCAAAATGACTTGAGTTATATTTTCAATCTGCAATGTATATATGGTTGCGAGCTCGAACCCGTGTTCGAACATGCACAGCCCGGCGTATCCTAACCTTATTACTTGGGTTCCATCCCCTGTGTATTACCCGGACTTTAGTTATATTTTCAATCTGCAATGTACGCACCCGTTTTTGTAATCCCCCCGTTCATCTAAGACCCCGACAATATATTTTGTCAGATAGCGGAGCTGTGTGCATCCGAGATGTATATTGTTATATACATGTGTGAAAATATTGGTACTGTTGTGTTACGTGTATGTCCACATGTTTGTCTTGATTGCTCTCATACTCTCAGACCCGTACATTGTTTTACATACTGTGGTGTCGTGTATTTTCGCATTCGCAGCCGTTTTATTTTCACTATGTATGAAAACAATGATCGAGAACACAGATGAAGCAAGAAAAAATCAGGCCCAGTAAGTATGTGTGTAATCTCATTTCAGGACAACTCTACATGCACATTGAAAATACAGCTGATATCTGATATGCACATATTTTGCATTTGTTGTGG